>CAUYON010196261.1:0-77830 GCA_963573935.1 Arctocebus calabarensis
ACTAGGGAGGCTGAGGCAAGAGAATCGCTTAAGCCCAAGAGCTGGAGGTTGCTGTGAGCAGTGTGACGCCACGGCACTCTACCCAGGGCGATAAAGTGAGACTCTGTCTCTACAAAAAAAAAAAAAAAAAAAAAAAAAGATAGATAACAGAAATAATTACAACACTATAGTAATTCAGACAATATGGTACCATGGTCCAGTTATTGACAATAGTCTTATGGAACAGAACAGAGAGCTCAAAACATCCCATTCAAATATGGAAATGATATATATTAGAAGGGGCTGTATAGATTTGGAGAAATTGAACTATTCAATAAATAGTGATGGAATGATGGGTTATCTGTATGGCAAAATATGGATTCCTAAGTCACACTCTACACAAAAATAAATTCCACCTTATGAAAACCTTTAAGCCAAAAGCACTTTTAGAAGAAAATATTATGGGAGAACATCCTTATGAACAAAAGGGTAAGGAAGGATTTCCTAATTTGAACATGAAAAACACAAACCACGGAGAAAAAGACAGTGAAATTGGTTCCTTAAACTTAAAATTTTTGTTTAACATAACACTATAATTAAAGTGAAAACACAGGCCACAGTTTGGGAAAAGACACCGACAATGTTTGCATCTGAGAAGAATTTATACCTAAAATTTATAGACACTATCTACTTGTCAGGAAGAAGACCTAAGTGGAGAGGGTATGAATTCACAAAATAAGAAACCTGAATGGCCAATAAATGTATGAAAGGACACTCAGCTTCACTAGTAAATGCAAATGAAGGCACCATTACTCACCCATCCAAATAGACAAACATATTTAAGTGGGACAACAGTAAGAGTTTCTGAGGATGTGGGAGAAGGGATCTCATATTTTGCTGGTGGGACGTGAAATGCACAGCAGATTGCGGTTTGGCAGTATCAAGTGCAGGTGAAGACACTCACAATTTGCCCTGATATTCTAAACATACATGCCAGAGAAACTGGCATATATGCGCCAGAAGGCATATGAACTGATGTTCACCTCAGCCATTGATTCTAAAAGCAAAAAGAGAGAAAACACATGAGAGGACCCTCAAGAAGGAAATAAATGGTAGTATATGCTAGGATTGTAGATACCAGTTAAAATAAGCCAACTAGAATTAAACATGCCATATGTATGTATTAGATATAGTATGTATATATATGGACATACATATATTTAATATGATTGCCATAATGCAGGTGAAAAAAAGTAAGTGGCAGAATGCCAGCTAGAGTCAAGTTTGAAAAGAACTTGGCAAAAATATTAATTGTGATGGATACATTAACTTATGTTGTAAGTCTAGAATGATGCACAGGCATGAACACCAGTTTCAGCATCGTGGTGCCTGGTTATGTTGTGGGCCAGGTAGTGGGTTTGCAAATGTAGCTGTAGTATTTTGTTGCCTATTTTTTTGAGGCAACTGTGGCGTAATGTTAACATTTTATTTAGCAGGGTAGTAGTTAGATATGTTATTCACTGTTGTTCTGTTTCTTTGAAGTATTTCAAAAGTGAGGAAAATACACACAAAAATCTTATTAGAGTGGTCTGTAACGCAACACATCTCATCTCTGAAGTGGGAGCATAGATCAAGGAAACTTTGCTAAAAACATTTCTCTCATCTCTGAAGTGGGAGCATAGATCAGGGAAACTTTTCTAAAAACATTTCAAATATTATTCGTATGATGGGGCTGGTCCATAGCAGTGCCTTTTAACCTTGGCTTTGTGCAAAACAGATTCTTAATCAGTAGATAAGAAAATCTACTTAATTAGTGCATTTCCCAGGGAGTCTTACGGTATTAGCCGGCAAAGACTGCAGCTTTAATTGAGACAGTGATGCAACTTAATTGGAACACCTGAACGAGATTAAAGGGGGGGGTTACTCATATAAGGTCAACTGGTTTCCCTTATGCCTGGAGCTTTTCTGGGTCTGTGCCTTCTTGCTGGCAACCTCTGCCAACTAGGAAGAAGCTGAGCTGAATGCTTGTACTGTCTTTCATAGATCATTTAATGGAATGTTTTAAATACAGATGTCATGTGTTTCAGACTGCGTTCTGAACACATTGGCATGCTGATTCTGCTGGTAAGTTTTAGAACTCATTACACTGAAGCACTCGCCATTTGCATTGCTTGTAACTTGTTACTGAGCCAACATTGACCCAATGTTTCATATACATTAAATGAAATCAATTGATTATTGTCTTGGGACTCGGTAAGGTATTTCAATTGATTACATCCGTATTAGTCAGAGTTCTCCAGAGAAGAAGAACCAATGGGAGATCAAATAAATCACATATGTATTTTTACATATGTGATTGGCTCACATAATTATGGAGGCTGGCAAATTCAAGATCTGCTGTTGACAAGCTAAGGACCCAGGAGAGATGACGATATAGTTCCAGTCCAAAAGCCAGCAGGCTGGAGGCCCAAGAAAAGTCATGTTCCAATTCACGTCAAAACTCTGGAAAAGAGTAACGTCCAAACTCAAGGCATTCATGCCAGAGAAAAAGAGAAAATTCCCTCTTATTCAGGCCTCTTGTTCTGGTCAGGCCTTCATCTGATTGGATGAGTGCCATCTGCACTGAGTGTAAAACAGTAAAACAGTAAAACATCTCGCCCCATCTCCTTCTCTCTTGTCTACTGTTAACATCACTTAGAAACAACCCCACAGACACGACCAGAATAATGTTGGGACGCCCTGTGGCCCAGTCAGGTTGACACATAAAATCAAACATCATCACATCTGTTAACCTAAATTTAAGACCATTTCACCAGTATCGACTATACAGTTTTTATTACAAAAGACTATTTATTCTTTCCTTCATTCAAAAAGTGCTTGATTCTTCCATAAAAATTGATATAGTATTAACGGAGAACCAAAACTTAAAAATTGGCTCTTTTTTAAAATGTGCATAAATGTTCTATTACTAATACTTTTATAACCTTGGGCCAATTAATTTCTGATCTGAAAGTAGGAGCACTGAAGATAACCATTATGACCCCATGCAGCTCTAGAGAGGAATCTTTGGTCTTTTCATCAATATGTGGATATTGAAATGTGGGTAGGATTGGCATGTCCATGCTGCCATCCAGATGAACTCGAGTTGTTTTCTTAGGCATGCTGTGGAATGTAGTCTCAGTTATTTATAGTTCTGCTGCATAGTTCATCCCCTTGGTGCAAGTAATAATTAGAAGTAAGTGAATTTCACCTGTGAGACTTGACATCCAAGTAGAGCTGATGTCATGAGGTTCTAGCACATTTATTAAGTGCCGTGTCAACCCTTTCTAGTGGAAGAACGATTACCAAAGGCAAAGTAAGTGACTTTAAAGAACATATTACCTAAATAGTTAACGCTATTGGGTTTTTGTTGGTTTTATTTTTTCTGTCTCCATTTTAATTTAATTAAATTAATTAATTTAATTTGAGACAGTCTCACTTTGTTGCCCTTGGTAGAGTGCTGTAATGTCATAGCTCACAGCAACCTCAAACGCTTGGGCTCAAGCAATTCTGTGCCTCAGCCTCCCGAGTATCTGGGACTACAGGTGCCTGCACAACACTTGGCTATTTTTAGAGGCGGGAGTCTCACTCTTGCTCAGGCTCGTCTCGAACCTGTGTATGCCTGGGCTTTCCAGAGTGCTAGGTTTATAGGCATGAGCCACCAAGCCTGTCCCATCCCTATTTTTAGACCATGACATACAGTGGCTTTTGGATGACTTTTCACTAAAATCCATTACTCAGAAATTTTTTAATTTAGTGATTAACTGAACCACTGCTTGGCAGACTGTTCAATAAATAGTGATGAAAGAATTGGTTATCTATATGGCAAAACATAGATTCCTATGTCATGCTCTATGTAAAAGTAAATTCCAGATTGCAAAAAGCACTTTTAGAAGAAAATGTTATAGAATATCTTTATAAATAAAAGGGTAAGAAAGGATTTCCTAATTCAGATACAAAAAGCACAAGCCAGAGAGAAAAAGATCATTTGATTGTCGAAAAAATAAAATTTGACTGTATGTCAAGCTATATTTTCAACTTTCTAGGTCAGATTTTATTATTGGGGGTGTTCAGGCTGTTATCAGGAAAACTACATGCAGAGACATAGTGCCTGACCCCATCAGTGGACTGTGGGTCAGACCGTTTGGGCACTTCTCAAAATCTTATGAGAATGGGATAGAGCATGCTAAAATAGTTTTCACTAGTGAGTACTTTTTCAGACTTGTGAATAGTTTCAAAAAGTAGTTGGCTGGCCTTTAGAAATGTTGAATAGTTTACAAAGTTTTTCCTGGACCCTCCCAAGCCTGGCAATGCCCCCTTTCGTTTTCCAGCCAAGTCCACTTCTTATTGTTACCCAAATCCCAGACTATTCTAACAAGTATAACCAGGCCCCAAACACAGAAACCTAGAAATGCATTTTTGGAATATTAATTGCATAGATTCTTAAGAGACAAGGGATGCAAAATATAAAGAAAGTGTTTCAAAGAAATACATTTCTCTGTGGAGAAAAGAAAAGTGAAATGAAATAAGGGAAGAGAAAGGGAAAAACTAGGCGTGAAACCTGAAAGAGACACCACGGGACCTACCAACGTGTTAGAAGGGGAAATCACTAACATTCCTGGGCTTGCTGCCTGGTTTATTTTTAAGTCAGGCCTGATTTCTTTTAATGTGCACGTTGTGTTAATTTGCATGAGTGCAATCACTGAGCAAAGAATCTTTTCAGGATTTTGGAATCATCTGAGAGCCTCTAATAAAATAGATGCCGAAAAGATTTCACAACTATGATTAGAGCAAAGGGAATCTCATTATTGCAGTTTTTGAATTTCAGTTATATTATTTTCTCCCAAACCAAGAAAGGTTGTCTAATGAGCAAAAACATTCTTTCTCATGAATTCATAGTTCTTGTGATGCTTTTTTGAAAAAGCAGCTGTATCAGACTAGTTTAATTTTCTTTTTCACACTCTCCCCTCTCATTTTTTGTAAAGAAAAAGCCAATCTGTGGCTTTCTTGGGGGACATTAGACAGCTTAGAAAAGTGACAAAATAAACAAGATTTATTCTCATCTCACGTGCCAGGAGAAAATTGGAGGCATGCTATGAGATAATGACAAAATAATCTTGAAAATTCTGAAGCACTTTTTTCAAATGACGTGGAAGGAGATTTAAAGTTAGCTTCCATGTAATTACGGCCAAAGCAGGATGTGTGCGTAAGTGCGTGAGCATATATATTTTCCTAACATGAATGTATTTTCTTTTCCTTTAAAAAAAAAAGAGAGACCAAACTTCAGGCTGTGGAGTTCTAGAAAGCTGTTCTCTGGAGTAGTTGACCACAGTGGGGTTTTTACTTTTCTGTAGAATAAAGGAATGGTAATTGTAACATAAAATGATGTTTTTCCACTCTTAATGTCTCCTTCTGTTTCTCTTTCTTTCTTTTTTTTTTTTTTTTTTTTGAGAAATAGCCTAAACCTGTTAGCCTGGACAGCAACCTCCAATTCCTGGGCTCAAGCGAGTCTTCTGCCTCCGCCTCCCAAGTAGCTAAGACTACAGTCGCCCGCCACAATGCCTGGCCATTTTTTTGTTGCAGCCGTCATTGTTGTTTGGCGGGCCTGGGCTGGATTCGAACCTGCCAGCTCAGGTGTACGTGGTTGGCACCTTAGCCCGTTGAGCCACTGGCACCGAACCCCTTCTGTTTCTCTTTCTAATATTAACTTTGAAGGTATTGTTCTACTAAATACATAGTGCTGACAGGACCTTAATTCATTTAGAGGGCTTTGGTCATTTGCAGAAAAAAGTTGTTGCTTCTCTTACCCACTGGAGCGGCAGTACACTCCCTTACACCACATCTGTGGGTGCATATGGACAAACCGAACGCCCTTGATGGGCTAAGCCTTGTGCCCATATTGAAAATAGTAAGCTTGCTTTTAGATTAGAGTTTGGAGAAAATAGAGGGTCTCTAACAGTCTGAGGGCAAGTTCACTGTAGACTTTTGGATCTCTGTAAGTGGGAGTTTTGAAAACCAGGACCCTGTGTTTTATTGTTCATTCTTAAGCATGCCTGCTCTCTGTCTAGAAGCTTTCTGAGCCCTGGGAGGGACCTGGCATGACTTTGATACATTTAACACCAGCTCTATGGAGGAGCAAATGTGTGTATGTTTTCATTGTGGATTAATATCCAAAGTAAATCATAGAGAACTTGAATTGATTTGTATTTCTCTTATTTTTAACTCAAGGTGGATGTTCTTCAGGGTAGGCTGCAGAGTCAAGGCTGCCCTTGAATCATTTGGCCTTTTCCTAATAAAGGCTGTTCAAAAACCTGTAGCTTGAGCACCAATAATACATGTTCTTTAAAACACACACACACACACCCTTTAGTTCAATTATGGAGAAACCAATTTATCCCCATTCTCTAAGGCATTTACTAGAAGAAAAAGAGAGTCCTTGGGCATTATTCTGTGTAATTAGATTTTTGCACCTCTGTGTTGTGAATTGGGATTTTCAATGTCTCCACCCTAAGGTGTTAAGTGGTGGTGCCTAGCAACCCAAGACCACAGCTAATGTTATAATTCATCAGGACTTTTAAACTTTTATAATTTGAGAAACTCTAGGGAAAATAAATAATAGTGGATTTTGTATTTTATTTTGTAAATATTAAATATATTGTATTTTTAAGAGGCATTTGTCTTATTTACCAAAATTAATCTTTACCCGAATTCTCAGCAGTTTATAAGGAACTGTGCCAAAGCCCGGTTAATCTTCTCCTTATATGTATATTTGCCTCAGTTCCTGGGAATAATCACCTTGTTAAAATAAACTTACATTTTTAAATTTCTGTATTTTTCTCTTTCACAGTAACAATATCAATATAACATCTGAAAATCATGATTTTCTTTTTAGTAATGTCATAAAAAAAACCAAGGATAAAATGTTAAGGAAATAAAACCGGATATAAAATATAATAATCTCAGCTTAAAAATAATTGAAAAAAGATTCGAAGGAAATGTAGCAAAAATTGTGTTTGAATTTTTTAATATCTTTTTATACTTATAAGCTACTTTTCTGAAAGTAATTAAAATAGGGAGAAAGCTGCATATTTTAGAGAAGATTTAAGAATATATTATAGTTGCGACGGCACTGGGAATGATGGGGCCACTAGGAGTAATAGTATGTGTTGAGAAAGGCTGTAGATAAACAGTAGATTTGAGTTTACCTGCTTTAGGACAGGGAAATGGATTTAAAAGAATCGTCTAGAATGAGAAAATAGACAAATCTATCAGACTTCATGAAAGGTTGACCTCGACTCTTATATTCTTTCCGTTTCCCTGCTAGTCAAAGAAAGCAAATAAGCCAAGAAAGGATTTTGCTTGTCAATAATCTCATGGGCCAAACTCATTTAAAAGCTTAAAAGGAGGCCGGTTGTGGTGGCTCACACCTGTAATTCCAGCACTTTGGGAGGCCAAGTCAGGAGGCCAGGATTTGAGACCAGTCTGAGCAACATAGTAAGACCTATGTTCTGTCTATACATAAAAAATTTTTAAAAATTAACTGGGCATGGTCAGATGCCCGGTAGTTAGCCCAGGAAGTTGGAGGTTGCAGTGACCTTTGTTTGTGCCACTGTACTATAGTCTGGGTGACAGAGTAAGACAATGTCTCTTAAGAAAAAAAAGAATTAACCTATAAGTCTCACTATTCTGTAAACAAATATGAGTTTCAAGAGTGTATTTTTTTAATAAATATTTAAGCTGAAAACTGCTTGCTTTTTTACTGAGGCATGACATGGGCTTCATTATTATAATGCCTTATCAGTTTGCTTTGTTCTTAAATATTTGCCCAGCCAGTTTTTCATTCATTCAACAATTATTTGCTGAATATATAGAGTGTACTCTTAGAGAAAGATAAGTCATATTTAAACAGCTATAGAAGAAACGGTACACAGTCACAAGCAGTCACAATGGCAAAAGTGGTGCCATTACTGGAGAATGTAAAAGAAGGTGAAATTGTTTCCAGCTAAAAAGATTCCAAAAAGGTCTGTACTTCTTTGGTTATCTGGGCTTGAAGAGTCTGCAAGTTGCAGGAAGAGGAGAAAGAAGAGGGGCATGATTATGCAAAGAGGCAAAGACGTTTAGTTCGAATGGAATAGGTCAGGTATAAAGACAGTTGGGGCCATATGTCAGGTCCGTGGGGCTAGGCTGAGGGATTATTATCCTAAGCAAAGTAGAACCATTGAAAGTTTTTCATAAAGATAGGGACATGATCTGGCAGCAAAAGGTCAAATGCAACGTATCACTCCAAAACCTAGAGGCTATGCCTATATGACTAATGTGCCCTTTATGACTCTAAAGATTGTCCTCCTAGCATCAATGCTAAGATTGGGCTCCCTGCTCTAACATCTAGGCCTTGGTAACTTGTGCTACCTTTATCTTGACTGGGAACGAGGTGGATTTAGCCTCTCCTGTTCTGCCCCATCAGCCCTGGACCCTGGCCACTTTCTGGAACCTGCCTCTAAGCCTTGGCATGCTTCCTATAAGCCTCCAGGCTCTGTGTGGCAACCCTGGAATTCCCCCTCCCACTCCAGTTTTGGTAATTTTTTGTCACCCTTTTAGAGCTAATAGTTAAGTTTCTTCGCCCTGCTGTGTTGCTGAGGGATAGGGTAGATCAAGAGGCATGGTGTCATTGAGAGATAAAGGTTTAATTGAAGGTGTGGTGGCTGAGATGAAGAAAAGGGGATAGATTCAAGAACTGCTGTAGAAGTAACAAGATCTCATACTGAATACAGGGGTGAGGGAAAGGGGTCAAATGAGTGCTGAGTTTTTGAGCCTATATGGATTTAAATGGTTTTAAAAGGACCAGCAGATACTTGTATTTTTCTTACTTGTGTAAAGTTAACTGCAAGCTTTTTTGTGTACAGAGCTGTCAAACAGCTCTTTTATTAATAGCTTTAGTGATGATTACCCTGAAGGGTGGTACGTGCAGCCTGGTCGAGTGAATTATGTCAACACAATGCCCAGAGCAAACCATAATTATATTGAGTAGGCTTAGGGGAAATATTCCTGTCCCCAAATGCTGGTATACCAAAAATGTGGAGCCCTTCCACTGATTTTAGTCTTTCTATTATTGAATGACTTCTCTTTAGTGGAAAACGGTGCACTCCGTTTTACAAACAGAATCTGAGGGAATCTGATACTAAATTGAGGGACAGAATTGAAGGAAATTCAATGTTTTAGAATCTTGAAAACTGGAAGACAAGCTATTTTCAGCCGAGGTGGTTTTATATGGCACCTGTGGGCTGATCCACTTATTCGAATGTTTTCATGGTGGGATATTAAATAATAGTAAATACCTGTTGATCATCTAGTAGGTGTCAGGCACTTTCTAGACACTTGCAAAAGTTTTTTCTTTTTTTGCTCCCATGAAACTCTGTGATATGCTGTCTTTTTATCTCCATTATACAGCTGAGAAAATTGAAGTTCAGAGAGAGAGGCTCAGTGAACATAGCCATTAACTGGTGCTTCAGCTCACTAACTTTTATGGTTTATTTAGTTGGTTTTAATTCATGAATGCATTAAAGATCTTTACTACTGAGACATCTGTGATAATGTAGGTTCTGTTTTTCTCAACAGCGCAGTGGGGGCAGGGAGCACAGCTTCTCTGTGTGCTGTAGAGCTGGATGGTCCTAGTTCAAGAGTAACAGCAAACAGCTTGGTCTTAATTCCTTATTTCAGCTTGAAGACCCTCTCCGGGTGCTTGGCTAGGAGATGCTCTCATCACCATTGTTTTAATTACTACTTATTATTAAACACTTTCTGTGAACCAGAAATAGTGCTGAACACTTCACTGCATTATTTCATGGAAATATTACAGTAACCCTATGAGGTTGCTGCTTTTCCCCCCTCATTTTACATGTGAGCAGAAAGAAAAAATGACTCTCCCAGGGTCCCACTGCTTGACAGTTGCAGAGATGGGACTCGAACCCCAGTCTATCTGACTCCAGCACTAGACTTTGCTCTCATTCTTAAGGTTTCTACATTAGGCCCTTCTCTATTTGGGTTTAGATGGGTCTAATCTAAAATCTGGATGGAATAACTTCAGATGTTAACAACTGGTGGTGATGGTAGCTGTTTTATTCACATTTTGAAGTATTAATAGTTCTTAGGTTAATTACCTAAGGAGACAGCAGACCTTTCTTTTTCAGTGCTACCTGGTGGGTGCAGTGTTGATGGTTTCCCCATGCAGATATTCGGATTCAAAGCATCTTTCTCATACATTGGAAAGGAGTGGCAGCATGGCAGCCCCTCATCAGAAACAGGGCATCCCTGGGAGAGCTTGGTGATGTGGCAGGAAATCAGCCTTCCCGGCTTCATGGAGCACATCATAAAATGACATCTCCCTTCTTTCCTTTCAATCCAATTGCTTTCAAAAGTGCAGAAAGCATCAGAACTTGACAGCTTGCTCTTCTGATAGACCAAACAGTGGTTACTCGGGCCTGAAGGGAAAATCTTATTCATCATTTATGTTTCACTAATTTGTTCTCACTGTAGCAATTCTCAGAGATGTCCTAGTTCTATGTAAGAAAATTATAGACAAGAAAGGAGGATTTTACTACTTATGCACTGCACGAAAGCTAATAATACCCTAACCAATTGGATAATTGCAAAGCCTACATGTATTTAAAGTATTATGCAAATACTAATTAATAACACTGTAAACTCACCGAGCAAGCAAAAGCATGCCTGATTCTAAGTTGTAGGAGCTTTTATTTGCATTTCTATTTCTAGCTTTTATTTGAATCTATAATTACTGGATCTCAAAGCACCTTGCAATAATGATTAAAGCCTATAAATATGTCCAGTAAATGTCATCGTATTAGGTGAACATGAAATAATTCTTCTTTACCTCACACATATCGTGAGACTTAAATGCCTAAGCAAAAGTGGGATTCTCCACACATGGTATGTTCATGGCTGTGATCTGTGGACATAGAAACTGGCAGCTGTGGATTCAGGGCTCTCCTCAAGCATTTCCATTGATGTGGTTAGAACTCTCCACTTAATTTTATATCATAGCTCTAAACAAAGCTTGCCCATTTATTACAGTATTTCTCTATTGATTATAATATCAAATTTTAAACATACAAAGTTTGTCCAAATTCCCACAAAAGTATTTTTTTCTTTTTTTTTGAGACACAGCCTCAAGCTGTCACCCTGGAGAGAGTGCTGTGGCATCACAGCTCACAGCAACCTCCAATTCCTGGGCTCAAACAAGTCTCCTGCCTCTGCCTCCCAAGTAGCTGGGACTACAGGTGCCCGCCACAACGCCCGGCCATTTTTTGGTTGCAGCCGTCATCGATGTTTGGGCGGGCCCTGGGGCTGGATTCAAACCCCCCAGCTCAGGTGTACGTGGCTGGCGCTTTAGCCTGTTGAGCCACAGGCGCCGAGCCCCCATAAAAGTATTTTTAAATATCTTTGGAATATTACATTAGGCTTATTTTTCCTCAAGCTAATGTCCTCTTCTGTGAACTAATCACTAACTCTGTAGCAAGTACTTGAAATGTGAGTATTTCTAATCTGCTTCAGAACACTCGTTTGCCCTTTCTCCTCTAATTCTCCTCCTCTGCCACTCCTGTACTCTCTAAACACCAGTTGGAAAAGCACGAGAATGTTGCTAGTGCCTGATTCTGTCCGTCTCAAGGCGTCAAGCTCCCTCCATGTGGTTGACAGTTACTTACTTCTGGTGTTGAGAGACTGCACCGCAGTTGCTGACTGTGGTGAGACAGCTGACTTCCCGACCATATTTCAACATAACACAGATTCAAAGAAAAGTAAGGACTAGCGTGTGCCTTTATGGTTAGGACCCTGGGACCTAGGGAGTCAAGTGAAGAAATGGAATGAAGAAAAACAGTATTGGGCGGCGCCTGTGGCTCAAAGGAGTAGGGCGCTGGCCCCATATGCCGGAGGTGGTGGGTTCAAACCCAGCCCCGGCCAAAAACTGCAAAAAAAAAAAAAAAAAAAAAAAGAAGGAAAAGAAAAACGCTATTGGTTACAGGATGGATGGTCCTATGGGTCCCTGAAGTCTCTCAAGATGATACCAGAAGAAGAGGGAGCAATCGGGGTTTGTGCACCTGGGATCAGAATCCTCAGAGAATGGGGCTAATTACAAATCCCCAGGAAATAGTGACATCGGTAGACTGGAGGGGTGTTTATAGAATTACTCAGATAGGCTTCCTTCTGCCACATGTGCTATACTTCAAAATTCTGATTTTCGTATTTTTCCAGGGAAAACCGAGGCTGCTATCAACAACTTCAGCCCCTACTACAGCCGTCAGTACTCCGTGGCTTTCTGCAACCACGTGCGCAGTGAGGTAGAGCAGCAGAGAGACCTAACCTCGCAATTTTTGAAGACCAAGGTAAACATGGATATTGTGGTTTATGTATTTCTCCCACTGAAGAAAGCTTTATCGCTGATAACGTTTCTGAAATAAACAGTGGTTTGAATGGCACTTGTAGAAACTCTGCTCTGAAATCATTTCATGCCCCAGAAACTCTCTTTGCCTGGAAGTTAGAGTATGTTGCCTCTTCTTGGTAGCGGGACCCATACAAAATGCGAACGAGCATGATTCCAGTCTGCTATGTGTTTTTTCCTACATTGATACTTGGATATCAGAAAATGTGACTTGCTGTCATGAAGTTCGGTTTTTAAAGAGTCGTCATTTCAGTGTCTCGTGCTGTGAGCATTTTTATTTTGGTCATTGATCAAATATGATTTTTCTCTTCAAATCCTCTAATTTATTCTAGTTTCTTTGCTCCATTGTAATGGTTAGCCACGCCCTCCACAAATATTTACCAGCACCTACTATGTATGTGCAGGTTGTCTTCTAAGAACGATGGGACAAATTGTCTTCTTGGAGTTTATATTTACACACAGGAGATAGATAAACAAATGACTGTTGGGGGATGTCAGGGAATAATAAATGCTACAAAGGAAAAGAAAACAAGTCTTTTTAGAGAGGGTGGTTAGGGAAGTCCTCTGTGGAGATGGCATTTGAGCAGAAACTGGAGTGAAATTAGAGTAGGCTGTGTGAAGGTCTGTGGGGAGAATAATCCAGGCAGAAGGATCAGCAAGTGCAAAGTCCCTGTGGCGGGGGGGAGGGGGGGGGAGGCCAGACAGCACTGTGGGGGGGAGGGGTGAGCAGTGGCTACGGAGACACAGGTAGGGACCAGGTCATGCATCCTGCAAGCCATGATAGAGGTTTAGATTTTGTTTTAAGTGTGATGGGAAGTCCCACTGGGGGCTATTGAACATAGAGGACAATATAGTTCCGAGTGATCTTTCTGGCATCTCTGTAAGAATAGACTCGGGGGGGGAGGGGTGAGAGAGGATATTGGAAAGGAATGAGGAGGATACTGTGGTGTCCAGGAGAAAGATGACAGCAGATGGGACCAAGGTGGTCATGGTGGTGAGAAGAGCTATTTATGGTAGAGCTCACGGAACTTAATGATGATAAAAGAAGAAAGAATTCCGTGGTGACTTCTTGGTTTCCCACCTGAATAAATAAGTGGATGGAGCTGCTGTGTACGGAGAAGGAAGAATCCAGGGGAAGTGAATCCTGAGTTCCCTTCTGGCCTGGTAAGGCTGAGAGCCTTATTTGGCACACACCTGTGGAAATATTGAATAGCCAATTGGATGTTCTGATCTGGAGCTCAGTAGAGCGATCGAGGCTGGAAAGTAGAAAGCTGGGAGCTGTTGGTTTACAACTGGTTTTGAAGTCCTGGGACGTAATTAATGGAGAGAATAAGAGAAACAGAAAGAGAATAAGAGAAAAAGAAACAGTGCACCGGCCCCACCAATATTTGCAGATCAGCAGAAGGAGAAGGGTCAGCAAAATGGCCTGAGAAGAGTGGAGGGGAGGGAGGATCCAGCAAGTGGAATGTGCCCAAAGGCAAATAAAGAGGGTTTTTGAGGAGTGAGCGATACTTGAGTCAAACATTGCTGCAAGGTGGAGTGAGTTAACCATAGATTTAGCAGCTTGAGGATGTAGGGATAATTGATTGTTTTCCCCATAAAACAGTGATTCTTAAAATTTAGGAGCTTATTAAGAATGCCAATTCTGGCCAACACCTCCCAGAGATTCTGATAAAGTCAGTCTGGGTGAGGCCACATTTTTAACAAGCTTATCCATTGATTAAGTGGTATGAGGTTTAAAAGCTGCACTTAAGAAGTATAAAGTGCTGTTTATACCATGGCTTCAGTTTCATTTAAAGAGATGAGTGAGGTGCTCGCCTATCTTTTAATGAGGCAAAATGAGAGACTGCCTCATTATCTCTGAGGGCAGAACATTAAGCATTGGAATTTGGAAGGGAAATTATTTCATCCCATAGGAGATTCTTAAAAGAGACTGGCATATCTGTCTAATCCATATGGCTCATGTAAATTTTTGCATGAAAGTAGAGGGATGTGTTTCTGAAGGCAATATGATTTTTTAATAAAAGAAAAGATGTAAAGGATAGGCACCCGGTAGCACAGTGGTTATGGCACCAGCCACATACACCGAGGGTGACGGGTTCGAATCTGGCCTGGGCCAGCTAAACTGCAACAACAATAATAAAAAATAGCCAGGCGTTGTGGTGGGCACCTGTAGTCCCAGCCCCTTGGGAGGCCAAAGCAAGAGAATCGCTTAAGTCCAAGAGTCGGAGGTTGCTGTGAGCTGTGATGCAACGGCGCTCTACAAGGGCGACATAGTGAGACTTTGTCTCAAAAAAACAAAAAAGAAAAGAAAGAGAAGATGTAAATTCAGTGGCATGTAAGAGACAAGAGGCCCATTTGTATATTTTGAAATAACGTGGGAATGGCACATTGAGGCAGGATGGGGATTATCCTCACATAGTCAACCCAGTGGAAGACATAACCAGGAATCTAGTGGAGCCTCGTCTATAGCACATACACCACCCAGATGAACGAGAAATCCTCCAACTTTAGACAGATAGAACTGACGTTTATTGGCTACATAACTGCTTGTTCTTTAACCCAAGAGCAAACATGGTCTCCTTGAGCAGCCCCAGGAGGGTGTAAGTACAGCCTGGCTTCTCAGGGCTCTCGGGTCTGAGAAAACCACTGACACCAGCTCTGGAGGTCACAACTGCAAGCGTGATGGAAATGGGAAGACCCTATTCACGCTCCTGCTTTTTAGGAATTAACCCTGATGTGTTCAAGGTGTGTAATAGAAGTCCACTCTTACACTTTCCTGCCTCATTCCCTCTCCCCCAGAGGGTTTATAAAAAATGTATCAAGTTGTACAAGGCACAGCCTTATTACTATAATCCCTTCCACCGAATGCATCTATTCCGATAGCATAATGGAAGGAAATTAAAATCATAATAATTCAATAAGACAAATATTTGCATTGGGTCACAAGAAACAGGAAAAGGAAATTGTGGAGGGAAAGGAGAAGGCATCAATTTCCCCAGGATCTCAGTGCCAGCTAGTTTTGAAATCCCATGGATAACTGAGCAGTAACAAGGTATGCTATCGTTTGCTGTGATGGTTAATTATATTCCTCTTTTTGAAGCCACCCCTGGAGCCTGGAACTGTTTTGTATGAAGCAGAGCTATCACAGTTTGCAGAAGACATAAAAAAGTGGAAGGACAGATACATTGTGGTTAAAAATGACTTTGTCGTGGAAAGCTATGAGAACAAAGAGGTAAGACGTTTCATTGTTACCACTAGTTTTTGCACTATTCTTAAAACATTGGCTGGGTTGATTGGCATACCCTCTACTTTGAGATTGATTCTTTCATTAAGTACTTATTCAGAGAGGTAATCATTTCAGCAAGCAGATATTTATTATAGGCTTACTATATACCAGGTGTTATACAACGTTCTGGGCATATAGCAGTCGATTAGAGAGATGCTTGCACATTAGTGGGAAAGATAATCTTTGAACAAGTGATTGCAAGTGAGTGTGCAAATAGAAGATTGTGCTGAGTGATCAGTGTTTGGTAGAGGAGCCTTTCCAGTGATCATTCAGCCTAGAGGTCCTTCTCAGTTGCTGTCACGATATCTTTCCCTCTCTGCACCATCACTACCCCGAAGCCTCACACATGTACATGACAAGTGGTTGAGATATTATTATTATTATTATTATTATTATTATTATTTGAGACAGAGCCTCAAGCTTTTGCCCTGGGTAGAGTACCATGGCATCACAGTTCACAGTAACCTCCAACTCCGGGGCTTAAGTGATTCTCTTGCCTCAGCCTCCCAAGTAGCTGGGACTACAGATGCCCACCACTATACCTGGATATTTTTTGTTTGTAGTTGTCATTGTTATTGGCAGGCCCAGGCTGGATTTGAACCTACCAGCTCTGGTGTATGCGGCTGGCGCCTTAGCCGCTTGAGTTACAGACAACAAAACCGGTTGAAATATTATTTAACAAAGTTGTCTGGTGCCTAAGAATTCAGAATCTATTTACATCTATGGATTTTCGTACACTTAACTTTCTTTCGGTTATCTCATTATTTTCCTTATCTATAAAACATGGAGAAAATGAGATAATGTACGTAAAACGTCTAGCACCTGGGAGGTCTCCAGTTTTTATTGGTTCCCATTTCTTTCCCCAAGTAGGGAGGTAGCATGGCAGGTGGGAAACTATGTTGGCAGTGAATTTGGAAAACGGAAGTTTAGGTCAAGTTGTGCCACTAACTAGAAGTGAACACGTTGACTTAGAGCAGCGATTCTCAACCTATGGGTCGCGACCCGTTTGTAACAGTGAAAATACATGGCGGCATTAGGAAGGTTGAGAACCACTGACTTAGAGAGTGAGTCGAACGATCCCCATGGTTCCTTCTGTATCTCATCTGGCGTGCATTTTGTAGTCTACGTCACTCTTCAGACTCCCTTTGAAAAGCTGCTATTTAACAGTTCAAGGTAGTAACGGATTTAAACCTCTGCTGTCTGGACTCTAAGATCAAGAGTCATCAAGACCACCTCCAGAGACTTCCCTGAGCAATAACTAACTCTGAGGCTAACCCAGCGGGAAGAGCTGCTGCCAGCTCAGACCGACCTACCGGTGTGTTTCGTTCCCATTTCTGATGGGAGCTAGAAATAAAAACAGTGCATAGGCTCCCAGACAAGGCTCAAGGGTCCTCTCGGGTGGACTTACTGTCACATACGGAAGCTAACATTTTCTCTCTTTGTCTATATCAGGATTCATTCAATACTTAATTTGTACTCAGAAACAAATTATCAGTGTGGTACAAATAATATTAATGATGACAGCAGTCATCTTGCAGTTTGTACGGCCTGTTACAATTTCCTTTCAGGGAAGCTGGAGGATAGACAGCATAACATCATGGTTAATACCTCTGAGTCATACTCTTGCCACCAACTTGTGGTGAGGGCTGGATGATGCACGAAAGCCCTGCGCACGTAGCCAGGCAGAGCCTAATATAGAGTAGCTGTCAGTATGATCACTGCCAACCTGCTGGGAGGAAAACCCCTAGAACTCACTGTTGGATTTATTATGGTTTTCACCACATTGAACATGAATGGAAATTTCATTTTTAATCAAATCTTGGTGTTTTTCCTCTTTTCGCTTAATTTAAGCTTGTTCCCTCAATGGCAATTTGTGCATTATGCTGCTTTTTCTTTGTGCATCATTTTTTATATGCACTTGTTCAGGTGGTTAAGGTATGTTGATTGGATTTGATAATCAAAAAATATTTAAAAGAAAAACAACAAAACTTGGGTATCCAGAAAGAGTCTATGCAGTTTTCCATAATTCTTCTGAGTCTTAATAATATCTTTTTTTTTCATTTATAGCTTTGACTTTTAAGATTACACATAAGAGTTACACATGAAGTACCTATAAATTGTCCGTTATTTTATTAAAAGTCCAATTTTGGCTGGAAAATTGGAAAATGAAGCATTTTGGTAATCAGTTCCTCTTCCTGGGCTGGACAGACATGAGTATGGATCTCGGGTTTCTCATCTACTCACTAATGGGCCATCAGGAAGTTATTTAACCTTTTGAAGAGTCATTTTTCTCATTTGCAAAATGGAGATAATATCTAATGCATAGTATCATTTTGAGGATTAAATGCTAGAATGTTTAAAACACCAATATTGAGGCCTGTTATAACTAAGAACATGATTCGCATCTGAGTCTAAATCAAATTGCTTCTAAACATTCTCAAAAGCATGAAAGTTTGGAGTCTTCTCTTTCGTTCTAAGTCCTTGATATGTTTGTGCAGTTAGTTAATTACCAGGCCTTTCAAATATGAAAATAAGCTTGTTTGCTATCTGAGAGTTTGTTTTGTTTGGGTCTCTCAGTCATTTATCCTATTGATTAAGCATGTGTTACTGTTATTCTGATTTTTTTTTTTTTTTTGCCTAGATCAACATTATTTTAGTTATTCTGAAGAGTATGCTCTAAATCTGGGGTTCACAGTCTTTTGGTGTCAAGTCTCAACCTGCCTTTAGACTGTGAATCTCAAAATTTTGCCCTGATTTAAGTCAGATGCACATACTGAAGTTATATCTTACCTGTATGTCCTTGCGGGTGGACCAGCTCAGCCACCTGCTTCAGAGTGTCCTGGGGCTCTTCACGTTTCTCAAACAGCAGGGCTGGTTGGGCCAATCAGCTTTGTTTCGATTTCATGGTAATGGACTTCCAGTCCGATCATTTTACTGCAAAAATAGTTTCCCATCTGAGGGCAGAGTGGTGGCCTGTTTTATCATGGCAACCTTTTCATAGTTTTGATGGAAGTCCATGGCAACCATCTTTGTAGTTACATGTTCTGTGGTTGCATGAGTCATCATACACAGCCCACATCAGTCACCCAACATTTGGTGCAGTGTCTGTGGAAGCGTTACGGTTGTGGTTATTATCAGAATGATTCGGGCGTTAGCACCTGAAATGGTACATGATGTGTAGGTTTTCTAGAAGCTACTGAGTTATGTTTTCCCCATTTGAGAACAGGGACTTACTGTGTTGTGACCATCATGGCAGAGTGTTAAAGTACTACCCTGCAGGCTCGGCGCCTATGGCTCAATGGGCTAAGGTGCCAGCCATGTACACCTGAGCTGGTGGGTTTGAATCCAGCCCCAGGGCCTGCCAAACAACAATGACGGCTGCAACTAAAAAATGGCTGGGCGTTGTGGCGGGCGCCTATAGTCCCAGCTACTTGGGAGGCAGAGGCAGGAGACTCGCTTGACCTCAGGAATTAGAGGTTGCTGTGAGCTGTGATGCCATGGCACTCTACCCAGGGTGACAGCTTGAGGCTCTGTCTAAAAAAAAAAAGTACTACCTTGCAAAAAAAAAATAGATAGATAAAGTACTACCTTGCAATTAGCAGGTATGAAAAACATGTTTTTTGAATACATGATTCTAACTCCATGACATAAGATGGGGATTGCTAACTCTGGGTGTATGTGCCTAGGTCTACTTTTAATATTCCTCTTATTTTCCAAAAACATAAAAACCATTCATTTATACCTTTTCTTCCCTAGGCCTATCAGAGAGGAGCTGCTCCTAAAAACCGAATTCTTCCCGCTGGTGGAAAGGTACTAACCTCAGAAGAAGAATATAATCTACTATCTGACAAGCATTTCCCAGACCCCCTTGGTGAGTTGCTAGCATTCTTTATCAAGGCACAAGCCCCAAACTTCTTTGTTTAGCTAGACTGGTGGTTCTTAATCAGGGACAGGGACTTAACCCTCCAGGGATATTAGACACATTTTTGGTTGTCACACTTGGGATGGGAGACCACAGGCATTTAGTGGGCAGCGACCAGAGACGCTGCTAAGCCTCCTGAAATGCACAGGACAACCCCAGCAATGGAGAATTATCTGACTTAAAATCTGGGCAGTACCAAAGTTGAGAACCCCTGGGCTAGACATGAGAGCTTCATAGATAAATGCAAGATGTGATTTCTCTAATTTAGGTAAACATGGTACCATTTCTATTATTTCAAATGCTATTCAGTAATAGACAAGTCAGAACTGTGGTTTTAGTGCATGGAAAATGTGCTATGAGTCAGGTCTCTTGAAGCTTTTGGAATATATTGCAGACTTGGATAGCACCCCGCAGGGCAGCAGAAATAAACAGATGGGTCCCAGTGAACAAAATATACAGTCCCATTGTCTAGTAAGCAAGCTTGTACCTGTCAGAGAATATTATTTTTCTAATTTAGGGTATTGCAATAAAATACCCTAAATCAGAAAGAAAGGAAAAACCCTTAATAAGAGATACAGTAGTAACTCGTATCTACTGTATAAAAAATAGCATTACATTAATACGCATAACTATAAAAGAAGCTGACTGCTGCCATGGAAAGTGCATTGAACTGAGAATTGGGAGATTGGAT
This sequence comes from Arctocebus calabarensis, assembly GCA_963573935.1. Classification (NCBI taxonomy): domain Eukaryota; kingdom Metazoa; phylum Chordata; class Mammalia; order Primates; family Lorisidae; genus Arctocebus; species Arctocebus calabarensis. The sequence continues at coordinate 20,375 of CAUYON010196261.1, forward strand.
TTTTATCTAGTTCTGACTGTGCCACTTATCAAATGTTTTACAGTAGCCAGCTGCCGAACCTCTCTGGTTTCTGTCTCTCAATTCAAAAACAGGGCTTTAGACTTTAAAATCTAAAAGGGTCTTTCCAGTTCTAACATTCTTTGATTCTCATTCATTTTACTTTTTTCATGTACAGAATGTGATAGCTAACACACCACACATAGACCAAACAGGGCGATTCATAGCAATTCATGAACTGTGGCCAACGTGATAACTCCATCTGGCTTTGTATAAATCATACTACACAGTAATTACATGGTTTTTTGCCGAGAACCCTGGTTCTTATTAATGGGCATAGTCATTGCATTAGAATTTATGGAGAAAAATATAATCATTTTTTTCAATTGTTATTTCAGTGCAGAATGCTTAGTATGGTGTTTTTAATAGCGCAATTATAGTATTAGTACATGGACCATAAACCTAGATTAACAAATTATTACCCAAACAACACTAGAAATGGAATACCAACACACTGACTCAGAATCGCTCCAGAATTTTCCAAATGAAATCAGCCAGGACAGACAATATATTTACTGATTTATCGATGAAATCATGTCAGAAAGCATGAAAAGGGACAAAAAAACACAAGGCGTGTATGACTAATCCCTGTTGGCCCAGGGGTTTGGATTAGGGCATTTCCATGACTTTTAAAATTGTATAGTGTGGCCTTCAGAGTTTTAAAAATAGATTATTCTACAGTAGATCATTTGTGATCTCTTGGTAACTCAATGTAGAAAAAATGCAAACTGATGGCATCTGGAAAATTATCATGAAAGGTTAAATGAGAGATAACTAGAGGCTAATAGTGAATTTCATGGGGCTTGCTGAGGCTTTTAAACACCAAAGGTCAATATTACTTTTGGTTGTCTGTATAAAATTATGACACTCTTGGAGAGGGCAAGGAAAATTGTTTTATAAAACCGTGTCAATCAGGAAGACTCGCGGTGTGATACCATTTCTATTGGAAAGAATAAAGACACAATAAAGGCACAATAAATTAACCTTGCTCAAGGAAAAGCATTAGAGGCTTAGGAACAAATGTATTCCTCACAGAGCGTTCAGCTAAAACAATGCATCAGAAATGCCCCATGTTTTGCTATACTGATTCACTTATTAGGCATTTTAATTGGATTAGTTAGAATCTGGCTTACTGCACAGAACAAAACACTCAAATTAAATACATAACGGTTTACTATCTCACTAAAAACATTTGGATATTTCTCAAGGCTGGTGTGGCAGATCCATAAATTTGTTAGAGACCTGGGCTCTTTCCAGCTCTCTTGCCCTTCATTTCTAGGTTGTCACCCTGGTGGCAGGTCTGGGTGCCGGAGCTCCCGCCAGAGCTTTCTCCTTCCAGATAGCGGGAAGGAGAAAAGGGGAGGAGGACACATCCCTTTTCCTTAGGGATATCATCAAGGAGTTTCCTAAGCCATTCTAGTTTGTGTCCTACAGGCTGTAACTTAGTAGCTGTGAGCAAGCTGCAAGGGAGACTGAAAGTGTGGTTTTTATTCTATGCCATCATTTTGCCCAACTGAAAATCAAGGGCTTCAAATGACTGAGTAGGAGAGAAGAAATATTGTGTTACAACTTTAGGGCTCTCTCCAGCACGCTGCCATTCCTTTGTTCGTTCATACATTGATTTATTCTTGTGTTATTTTGTGCCGAGCATTTTGCTGGGTCCTGGCGGGCCAGGGTCCGTGTCCCCGGTCATTCTACTCTGTCACCTTCAGGTTCCAGGACACAATGAGCACAGACAGGGCTCCCGTACATGCTCTGGGAATCTATTGTTTATTTAAGCCACTCCTGATTTATTAATTTGCTGATAGCTGACTCGGCTCCGGAGTCTCCCTTGTGGTAGTGATTCATTTCTCAGTGTGCCCAGTATACTTGGTGGCCTTTTAGGGGACCCTCTTTCCTCCCCCTGAGATATAGATGTCCCTGCTTGTTCTCCATGACTCTGAAGTGAGCTGGGACTCATTTAGCCAAGTGCAATATCATGTCATAGGAATGCCTGGAAAGGAAAAAGGGTTAGGTAAAGGCTCTGAATTCAATTCTAGGAAGTGATTTTGAGGGAAGGGGTAAAAAATCCCATTGTTTAGCGTTTTTAAAATTTCCTGGGCCAACTTAGCACATGTTTCATTCAGCAGACTGGCTATCCACCAACTTCCGGGACTGCTCTGGGCCGAGCATACACGGGTGTATAAGACGCAGTCTGCACCCTTAGGGGCTCACAGCCCACAGCGGTGGTTCTGCTTCCCGGGACGGGAACCTCCTGAGAATCCACAGGGGAGCTCATCTCACGGTCCTCTCTCCCCTGCCCCCCACCCTGAGTGTGGGGGCCAAACACTGAAACAGGTCTTTACCGTATTTGAGAAGAACAAGGCTGAGAGCACCATTCTGTGTCTCTGGTGGCAGGGGACTTGCCTTTCAAACTGACTTTAGAAGGATGAATGAAAATTTCCTATGGGAAAACATGATGGAGAGGAAGGAGAAAGGGTAACATGGACTCTAAGAACAATGTAAAAAGTTGAAACCGGCAGAGAACAGAACAGACACCAACACTCTGTAGGGAGATGGAGTTGGCAGAGGAACCAATGAAAGTGACAAAGAGGCGGCGCCTGTGGCTCAAAGGAGAAGGGCGCCAGCCCCATATGCCGGAGGTGGTGGGTTCAAACCTAGCCCTGGCCAAAAACTGAAAAAAAAAAAGAAAGAAAGTGACAAGGCTGGGCACGGTGGCTCACACCTGTAATCCAGCACTCTGGGAGGCCGAGACAGGTGGATACTTGAGTTCCAGACCAGCTTGAGCAAGAGTGAGATCCTGTTCCTACTAAAAATAGAAAAACTAGCTGGGCCTGATGGTGGGCACCGGTAGTCCCAGCTAGTTGGGAGGCTGAAGCAGGAGGATCTCTTGAGCCCAGGAGTTTAAGGTTGCTGTGAGCTGTGACGCCACGGCTGTGACAGAATGATACTCTGTCCTAAAAAAAAAGTGACAAAGAAGAAACAATTTTTAAACAGTGTAGAGGAAGGAGGCCAGGAGAAAGGTGCTCCTAAAAGTCAAGGGGAGAGAATGTTTCCAAAAGAAGGGATGGTTCGCAGCAACAGATGTTACAGGTCAGATTAAAAGGACAAGTAATAAACAAATAGCCACAGGCTGGTAGTCAGGATGAACTCAGCAATTGGGTTTGAGGAGCTCGTGGGGCAGAAATCAGATGGAGGAGAGAGTAGTGGTGATGGCGTGAAGAGAGCAAGGGCTGTTCAGCAGTGATGGGCGGAGACAGGGTTCAGGGCCAAGGCAGACCTGGTGGAGCCCAAGCCCGTTGGGAGAGTATTGTGTGTCTTCGCGGGCGGACAGGTGAGTCCACAGAGGGGCAGGAGGAGAACAGAGCCCTGTTGGCAGGTCTTTTGACATAAGTAAGTTGAGGAAGAGTGTGTGTGCTGGCCCCGGCTCTCCTGGCAGCCTGCTGCAGTGAGGCAGGGGATGCTGGCGGCACTCCCATCTCCCCACCCTATGGAAGCTTCTAGTACCAACTTTCTATCCCATGGCCTGCCCCAGATATTTCACAGCCTGAAATACATACACATCTGCAATAAAGAGACACTTTTTTTTTTTTTTTTGAGACAGAGCCTCAAGCTGTCACCCTGGACAGAGTGCTGTGGCATTACAGCTCACAGCAACCTCCAATTCCTGGGCTCAAGCGAGTCTCTTGCCTCCGCCTCCCAAGTAGCTGGGACTACAGGCGCCCACCACAACGCCTGGCCATTTTTTGGTTGCAACCATCATTGTTGTTTGGCGGGCCCAGGGGCTGGATTCGAACCCGCCAGCTCAGGTGTACGTGGCTGGCACCTTAGCTCGCTGACCCACAGGCGCCGAGCCAAGAGACACGTTTTTTTTTAAATTTTATTTTATTATTATGATGTTTTTTGAGACAGTCTCACTCTGTCATCCTGGGTACAGTAGCTGGTGTCATAGCTCACAGCAGCCTCAAACTCTTAGGCTCAAGCCATCCTCTTGCCTCAGCCTCCCGAGAAGCGGGGACTACGAGCGCCCACCAAAACACCCAGTTAGTTTTAGAAATGGGGTCTCACTCCGGCTCAGGCTGGTCCTGAGCTTAAGCAATCCACCCAGCTTGGCCTCCCAGAATGCCAGGATTACAGGTGTGAGCCACCACACCTGGCCTAAGAGATACACGTTTTAAAATGTATTTGTATTTCCAATATTTCTTTAGCCTCCAGTGAGAAGGAGAACGCGCAGCCCTTTGTGGTCATGCCAAAGGAGTTCCCGGTATACCTGTGGCAGCCCTTCCTCAGACACGGCTATTTCTGCTTCTGCGAGGCCGCTGACCAGAAGAAGTTTAGTGCTGTCTTGAGTGACTGCATCCGGCATCTAAACCACGGTATGGCCCGGTCGGGCAGTGCTGCCGGGGCCAGTCGTCTGTTTCAGGGATTCTTAAAAAGAGCCGCAGATGGTGCCGCCCGGGGCAAGGGCTGGGAAACAAAGCGAGCCTGTACTCCACCAGCGTGGCCCGCTCGCCGGGGGTTGGGCCAGGTCTAGGAGGTCTCAGTGCAACACAGAATGTGGAACTGTCGCTGATGGCAAGTGAAGGCAGGAATTCAGGCAGATCCTGAATTATTTATGCAGATCCTTTTCTATATAATTCATGCCCCCTTTCCTGATTTTTAAAATTTCAATGCCAGCAAGAACGTGCCAGTTTGTTCCTAACAAAATAATATAGTCTTTATGGCATTTCTTGTTTATTTTCACCTTTATTTCTGAGTAACAGTGACTTCTTTACATAAATGGGCACAGTTTGTTGTCTAATATTTATTCCTCAGTCCTTGGTTTTCAGAACTTTAGGGTCCCTAAGAATCTAATTAAAATACCGATGCTTGGGATTCAGCCTCAGACTTTCAGATTCACTGGGTCTGCTCCGATGGGTCCCCGGATTTTGCTTTTCAGACAAATTTCTGAGGGATGCCACTGCTGCTGGCCCATGGACCACACATGGGCGGGTGTCTCTCTCAGGCCGTGTTACCTCTAGGTGTGGATTTAATTACTATTTCATCTCTGATAAAAGAGATATTTCATTCCAGTATGTGATGAAACCAGCATATTGATATGCATGCTGGTTTTTCTGGATTTCACAAAGCCTTCAGTCACAGATAACTGAATTCTCTGTTCTTTGACAATTGTAAGGCAGCCACTCAAGGAGCACTGGGCTTACTCTGCGCCAACCTCTGTCCGGGTAGGAACAGGGTAACGAAGCATGCAAAAGTCCCCTCTCTGGGAGTCTAAATTCACACAGGAGGAAGGACAAACACACCCACACGTTCTCATTTGACAGTTACCAAAGTGAACGCATGAAAGAGCCGTGGAGGTGACTGCCTAGTGATGAAGGGAGGACAGTGCTCTCAGCTTCCAGAGGAGGTCTCCTTGAGCAGGTGACATTTGAGCTGAGTCACTTCATCTGTGCGCCATTATTTCCTAATTTGGCTAATTTCACTGCACACTTACTTTAAAGTGAGAGGTGTCCCCGACGGTGGCAGTCCCACGGGGTCAGAGTCTCTAGTGGTGCATCTCAGCTGGTTCTTGGTTTTAGCTTGTGGGTCGATAGGAGGCTGATGAGAAAAGACCATGTCACTCTATTTTGCCTCTGAGCACCTCTGAGCAACATTTGTGGTATTGGCTCCTACATAGTTAGGAAGATGATAAAAATGGTTCTCTCATTAACTTCTTACCTGTGGTTTTAATGTTTTAGAAAGAAAGAATTGCCCAGCCCTGTCTGCTCCCGCTAGCTCATTTTCCAGGACACTTAGGCCTCTGTGTTTAGGGCTCTGGTCTAGCAGGAACATGCAATTGGCACTAGACACAGAACCGCGAGGTTTCACTGAGCAGAGAATGTTCCCTGCTCAGCCAAGTGGGGGCTTGCTGCATTCCCCTGCCATGTACATAATAGGAATTTCTCCGGGGAGTTTTGGGACGTTATGCAGCCTGCATTTAGACTCCATTTATGGAAGATTTCAGTGGATCCAAAACCTAATTCTGCTCTCCAGTGTGTTATCAGAGGCACCAAGATAATGATGTCTCGTTATAGTTCCCTGTTTCTGTGTCACATTCCTCTGTCCAGAAACTGTTTTCCCTCGCTGTGGCTTTACGCAGGTTTAATCGGCATAACTTCCAGTAGCTCCAGTCAGAACCGGAGAGCAGCTCAGCAGGGCAGGGACAGTCCTTGACCGCCATGGGCCCGTGAGCTCGTGGGACTTCCCCTGCCGCTTTCTCTGTCTCCCACAATGCCGTGAAGCACCCACTGTTTCTCTATCACTTTTTCTGTTCTAGTTATTCTTTGTATGATCTTCAATAAACCTGCGGGGTTTTCACAAGTTGCCAGTTAACCATATTTTCACCATAATTACCAGAAGAATTTAGATACAAATATAAAATGAAACCCAGTTATAGCACAAAAAATGGGGAAAGGGGCAAGGGAGGGGAGGGGAGGGGGCACAATGGGTGGAGGGAGGGTGATTGGTGGGATCACACCTACGGTGCATCTTAGAAGGGTACAGGTGAAAAGTACTAAATGTAGAATATAAATGTTTTCATATAGTGATTAAAAGGCCATGAAGGCTGTGTTAAATAGTTCAATGAAAATATTTCAGATTGTATATAAAGTCAGCACATTGTGCCCCATCATTGTACCAATGTACACAATTATAATTTAATAAAAATTAAAATAAATAAATAAATAAATAATAAATATAAAACAAAGGCTGTGATAAAGGCCAGAAGCCCTATGGGGGCTGCTGGGAGCCTGCTGTCTCCCCGCCACAGGCCAGCAGAGGGCTGTCAGCCTACTTTCACCAGAGCTTCACCATGAGAATAGGGCTATAGACATTCTAGCAGCTGGCGCTGGGCTGCTGTTGGGCCCACTTGGGGTGTCCGGGGTATATCCTTCAAACTCAAATGCCTCTGTGACCCATCCCCAAGGCCTCATGGGTGTTGAGTCTAGAATGATGCAGGTGCCTATGTCCGTTCATTCAGGATCTGGAACCTTGTCCTGTTCATCCTGGGCGATTTCCCATTTAACCCTGACAAATGGCTGGATTACGTGCAGTTTGTAGTAAGTAGCTCCTGAGGTCAGTAGGCCCAGCAGAGAGCACTATGCTCCCCCCTCTGTCAAGGCAGGGAGCAGCCTCCAGCTGCCTCAGGGATTTTTCACACTCCTAAGAAGCATAAAGATGTGTGCATGTGTGTGTACACATGTGTGTGTGTATGTGTATGTATGTGTGTGTGTGTGTGTGTATTTTGGTTTAGTTCCAGCATTTCTTCATTGATCAGGCATCAGAAAATCTTACAAGAGTAACCTTTAGGAGAACCTCCCACGGGAACTCACTGGACTAAATATCAAGCCCACTGTATGACACTTGCCTAGAGCCCCTGCTGCCTTCTGTTCCTTTTAAAGTCACACCGCGGAATGTCCACTGCCACAAAATGGGACTTCTGTAAAGCCAAGATTTTCTGAGACAGCTCTGGTGTCCAAAATTCAGTCGTATTCTTTAGAAGTTTAGTTTTTGCAAAAATGTATATGATCATTGTGGTCATAGAAACATAGTTAAGACTCCTGACAAATATAGAGGGCTGAACACACGCCATAGGGAATAAAGGTCATTCTCGGGGGAGTGTGTTCTTCCAGCTCCGGATAATCTTTACCTGGCATGTAAATTTCCAGGAAGTGGAAAAACCGTTCCTAGTAGGAGCAAAAAGATAAGTGAGGGTTAGGAAGTGAGACAGAGCATGGACCATTCAAGGATCCAAAACAGTCGTGTGTGGCTGGTGCTCAGAGAGGAGAGGGGAGCAAAGTGAAGATGGGGAGACAGGCAGGCTCCGGGCTCCACGGGGCTTTGTGATGCATATGGAGAGTCTGGACTGTATTCTAACAGCCATAGGCAACCATGAAAGGATTTTAAGTGGATAAGTGACCATATTAGACATTCACTTTAGAAAGGTCATAATGGCTTGCAGTGTAGACAGTGGACTGGGGGGTGTCAGGCTGCGCGGCCTGGAGGCCAGTTAGGAAGCTTTGGCAGGTGACATGGTGGGGGCTGGCCCCGGAGAGGGGTGCATGAGTGAGTGAAGGCAATTGTCGGTAGAAGGCCATTGTACTCAGCCTACCTTTGCTGAGGATGAGGGTGTGGGGGCAGAGGAGTTGGGTGTTAGAAGGAAGCCGTCACTGGGTGAATGGGGGTCCTGGAGAGGACGTGGAATGCTGGCAAAGCTTTGTTCTGCAGTGTTGTGCTAGCATGAAGGACAGCCGGGCTGCCACTAAACAGATACCAGTATCCACATCATCATAGGCCCTAAGGAAGAGGGGGCAGTAGATTATTTGGGAAGCATGATGGCACACAGATCGAAAAAAATAGTCTCAAAGAAGAGCCCAGAGGATTTTGATAAGAAGACCACAGTGATGAAGAGACACTCTAGAAACCTCTGCTTCAAGTCGGACTAGTTCAGTCACCTTTGACAATTACAGCATCCTGGGGTGCTTGTGAGGGAGTGAGTCAGGCGAATGTGGAGCTCTCACAGTGGTTGCATTTTGGAATTGGTCCCTCTGTCCGTGCTGTATGCCTTGAACTCTCCTCCGGGAAATCCTACGTTAAATCAAATGCTTTCGCTAGGTTTGATTTTGACACTTGCACATGTGGGGTGTTCAATAGATGTTGCGGAATTAATTGAATTTGAGAACAAAAAAGAAGCTTAAATTTTAACTCAGAGCAAATCCTTTCTGTGTGTTTATGTGAACGTGATGTTTTATGCTGCCCAGCCCTCAGCAGCAAGCCTCAGATCTATTTTCACCAACTTAATTTGTACCCGGAGCCCATTATCTCCTAGGAAGCAAGTTCATTACTTGCAGAACTAAGCGTCTAGTGTGGACATCAATCAATTCTAACTGAAAAATATATAATAAATTTCATCTTGTAATATATAGAAGCTTACTTTTAATTTTTGTGGCACATGCTTATGTTTGTGGATACAGACATAGAGATTTGGAAAAGTTTAACTTATGGTTAAGGCCCTTTGGGTACTTTACTAGAAAATGAATAATGTTTGGAGACAAGTAAATGAAAATACAATTTTATCAAACATCTCTTTTAATTCTTTTAAAAAATATTACATAGATACTGTGTTGCAATGCATACCTCAGGCCCTCTATGTGCTATAAACAAAATGCTTACTGATTACTGCTTAATAAATAATTAGGTAGCAATTTCTAGTTTTCATAGAACTGCCCCAAACAAAATTCTTTAAAAGGATTCTCTCTGAGATTGGCCTGGTGGCTCACACCTATAATCCCAGCACTCCGGGAGGCCAACCAGGATGGATTACTTGAGCTCAGGAGTTGGAGACCAGCCTGAGCAAGAGTGAGAGCACGTCTCTGCTAAAAATAGAAAAATTAGCAGGGCCTGGTGGCGGGTAGTCCCAGCAACTCGGAAGGCTGAGGCCCGAGGATCACTGAGCTCAGGAGTTTGAGGTTGCTGTGAGCTGTGACACAGGGCACTCTAGCCGGGGACAACAGAGTGAGACTCTGTCTCAAAAAAAAAAAGGATCCAAGGATTCTCTCTGTTTGGACTACCTTGTCACCTGGAGTTTAGCCCGTGCTCTTTTCCTCACATAGTTAATACTCTACCATTATAAATATTTTTCTTTAACCTTTTGCGAGTACATGGTTTTCTCTTAAGTGATCACTTCCCCCTCTCTGGTCCTTGCTGATTATTCATAAAACTCTAAATTTGGAAGATACCTTTGTGGTATCTATTTTAGTCCTTCAAAGATTTAATTATGTGTGACAAGACTTACAGAGGTCACAGCTACTTAGTGGCAACCGACCAGTTGTCCTGACACCTGGTCCGTGACATCTATTTCAGTTTTGCGGATCATGGTGTCTTTTCAGCATTACCTTATAAAAGACTGGGGCCTTTTAAACGTGCTGCTATTAAATCAAAGTACTTTTTGCAAGATAATTTTGCATGATCCAGAGTGAAGCAAACCCAGGGCTGTTCACTTAAGGTCACCTGAGACCTGGGAGATGTCTGGCTTCTTGGTAAGTAGGATGACCTGAACTTAATCTGGTTAACCAGCTAAACATGACAATATATATCTTTTAGTTTAGATATTCCCTGAAGATAAAATATTTGGTAGTGTAGCTTGCCTGCTGGCCAACTTTTGTGTGGTCTAAAACACAAACCATATACGATTTTATATAATTTAAAATTCTATAAAGAAAGACAACGCTGCTTGTGAGGACATAGATGGGAATACCTTAAAAATAATAAATCTAAAGCACACTTTCATATTTCTTTATTTTTATGGATTTACTTAAATGACTTGAAGCTCTCAAAGCAATCTAAGAGCTGAAAGTGGAGGAACAGAGACTAGAATAAATAGGGTTGTCCTTTCTCAGACCTTCAGTGTTAATCACCACCTGTACATAAGGTATATATTCGTAGGTTCACTGTAGCCCAAGGCTGTGTTGCTATGGATCTACATTTGAATACTTCTTTTGATCTGTTAAACATGGTTTTATTTCAGTGAAATCGCTGACTCTCACCCCTCTTTCCCACTTCCAATGAACCAGATAGTTAATCGGTATGAAGGTCTAAATATTGTGTGATTATAGTGGTTAAGGGTGAGAAATTGGAACAATAATATGTAAAGATTAAGCAAGCAGGGAGGTGAAGTTAATTCAAGCGATTTTTTTTAATCTGCTATTTAGAGTGGATAGATTCCAAAATTACTGGATGGTTTTTGATGTTATGATTAACTGTGGCAAAGCTTTGATAGCTTAAAAAAATTTTTTTTATCTTGTAGACAGGAGATAGATTGTAAATTAAAGCATACTAATTAAAATATAAAGAATGTTACCGTTACCTCTGAAATTGCTTATGTCTTCCCTGATCCTATAACCTTCTTTTCTCTTTGAGAGGACTCCATCCTGGATTTTGTGTTTTGCTTTCCTTTATAGCTTTACCCCATATGCTTAATTATTTTGCATGTTTTTAAACTTTATCCATATGGAATTTTATTTCATGTCTTCTCTCTTTTTTTCAATATCATATTCCAGTGATTCACTCTCACTTGCACCTGTAATTTGTTGATTTTCAATGCTAATTGTATGCTATTATATTAATATAACATCATTTCCAATATCTGTTTTACTATTGATAGACAGTTAAATTGTTCTGCTATTTATAACCAGCAGAGCTTCTATGACACTTTATTTTTTTTTTTGCCCATTTATAGGAATTTAATTTTGACTTGGCTTACTAGTTTCTGAAGGAATGTTCCCATCCGTGTTAATGAGTTAATGAGTGTATTTGATATGTAATTTTCCTATTTTTCAGTGGCATTTTCAAATTTTGCAGTCAAGGTTATTCTTGCTTTATAAAATGAGTTAGAATGTGTTCCCTCCCCCCTCCTTGTTTTTTTCCTTTTCTATATAATCTGGAATAGTTTGTGTAAGACTGGAATAATTTATTATTTTTTTTGTTTGTTTTGTTTTTTTGCAGTTTTTGGCAGGGGCTGGGTTTGAACCCGCCACCTCTGGCATATGGGGCCAATACTCTACTCCTTTGAGCCACAGGTGCCGCTCCTTATTTGTTATTTTTTTCAAGACAGAGTCTCCCTTTGTCGCCTTGGGTAGAATGCCATGGTATCATAGCTTAGAGCAACCTCAAATTCTTGGGCTTGAGCAAGACTCTTGCCTCCGCCTCCAGAGTAGCTGGGATTACAGGCACTCGCCACAAGGCCCAGCTACTTTTTCTATTTTTAGTAGAGAAGGGTCTCGCTTTTTGCTCAGGCTTATCTTGAACTGCTGAGCTAGGCAATTCACCCACCTCGGCCTCCCAGAGTGTTACAATTATAGGCTTGAGCCACGGTGCCCCGCCTTATTTGTATTGTTAATATTTGGTAGAACTTGCTAGTAAAATCATCTTAGCTTGGGGTTCCTTTTGAAAGAAGATTTTAAACTACTGACTTAAATTTTTAAATTGTAAGACTATTCAGTTTTTTTTTACTTAAGTCAGTTTTAGTAGGTTACAATTTTCTAGAAATTTGTCCGTTTTGCTTATGTTTTAAAATTCAGTGGCATGAAGTTATGCATAATATCCTCTTATTTTTTTTTAAGAATACATTCATGATGTCCCTTTTAACCTTTGTAGCATCAATAGTTGTTTCCTCTTTATTCCTACTTTGTTTCTGTTTCTGCACCTGTCTTTTTGCTTAATCTTTTTTTTTTTTTTATTAAATCATAGCTGTGTACAATAATGCAATCGTGGGGTACAGTGTGCTAGTTTTATATACAATTTGAAATATTTTCATCGAACTGGATAGCCTTCATGGCATTTTCTTAGTTATTGTGTTCAGACATTTATGTTCTGCATTGTAAGTTTCACCTGTACCCTTCTAAGATGCACCGTAGGTGTGGACCCACTAATTACCCTCCCTCCACCCATTTGCTTAGTCTTATTAGAAGTTGGTCAGTTTTATCAACTTTTCTGAAAAACTCAATTTGGATTTGGCAGATTACTGTATGTTTGTTTTTCATTATATTATAATAACTGATGTTATTAAAACTACCTTTCTTCTGCTTTCTTGGGCTTTATTTTTGCTGGGTGTATTTTCTCATCTCTTCAGACAGATGCTTAGCCCTTTGTGATTACTCTATAAAATACTTGCAAATCTTTTTGACACTCTTGCCTTTAAAAAATGAAGCCCTGTTTTCCTCTGCTTGAATGTTGACCAGACGTAGTGACTTACTTCTTATGAACAGAATGTGGCATAAGTGATTGTATGTGATTTCCAAGAATAGGTTACAAAAAGATTTACTTCTGCCTGACTTTCTCCCTCTTGGATCACTCACTGGGGAGAACCAAGCCATCATCAAGGGAGAACAAATGAGCGGCCCTCTGGAGAGGCCCAGGTAGAGAGGTATTGAGTCTTCTTGCTAGTAGCCAGTGTGAACTTTTCAACCATCAGAGTAAGCTACCTTGGAAGTGGATGCTTCTGTTCTTTCAAGCCCTCTGATGATTACAACTTTGGCCAACATGTGACTGCAACCTTATGAAAGACCTCAAGCCAGAAACAACCGGTCAAACTGCTTTGGAATTCCTGATCCCCCAAAACTATGTGAGAAAACAAATAGTTGTTGTCTCAAGCCACTAACTTTTAGAGTAATTTGTTTTAGAGCACTAGAAAGGTAATACGTATACTCATTAGTTGTCAGCCTTTCTTCTGCTCTGATAGAAGCATGTAAATGCTATGAATTTCCCTCTATCTACTGTTTTTACTGACTCCCACAAGTTAGGCTATGCAATATTTTTATCATTCAGATTTAAATAATTTCTACTTATTATTTCATGAGTTACTTAGAATTATGTTTCTTAATTTCCAAATATATATATTGTGTGTTTATTATAGATTTTTACCTTAATTACATTGTAGACAGAAAATAGGGTCTGTTTTATATTAATTTTTTTTTTTTTTTTTGCAGTTTTTGGCCGGGGCTGGGTTTGAACCCGCCACCTCCAGCATATGGGGCTGGTGCCCTACTCCTTTGAGCCACAGGCGCTGCCCTAGGGTCTGTTTTAGCACTTACTACGCTTTGCTTTATGATCCTGTGTTGGGTTGACTTTTGTAAAAACTTGAAAACAGTATCTATTCTACAGCTCTATATGTCCATGAGTGTGTGTCAACCGTGTCCTGCAAATCTGTATCCTTGCTGATTATTTTTTAGTATGCTAATTTTATCAGTTATTGTGAGAGATATGTTAAAATCTGCTGTTATGATGGTTGATTTGTTTTTTACATTATTGTTGAGTTATGTATTTTGAGATATGTATACATACACACTGTGTATACAGATGTGTGTACAAACACATGCACATATAGATAGACACAGTCTTACCAGAAGGATATGTGTTTAGAATTATTATATCTTCCTAGTGGACTGAATATTTTATCATAATGAAATGACCCACTTTATTTCTATTAATATTATTTGCTTTAAAGTCTATTTTGTCTGGTAATAATGTAACTATACCAACTTTTTTTAGTGCTTTTAATTTTATGTATTTTTCATCTTATTAAATAGGCATGAAATACCTATTTAATACCATGAAATACCTATTTAATACCAACACAGGGAAGCCTTTCAGATGAGCATGTGGTTTATTAACATATATTACAATTGCTTATATTTTTAGTTGTAAGTTTATTATCTTATTTTGTGTTTACTATATATCCCGTCTTTCTCTTCCCTTTTCTCTACATTCTTGTCTTCTTTGGGATTGTTATTGCTTTCTAATAGAAACGTGTGCCTTCTATTTTTATTTTAGTGGTTACCCTGCAAGTTTTAGTTTACAGAACCAAACTTACCAAAGCCAAAAATTAATCAACATCCTTAACTTTCTCTCAAAAAATACAGAGAACTTAGAATGCTTTACCTCTATTAACAACCCCTTCCACTTGTCTGTTATAAACTTTAATTTTAATATTGTTTTAATTTTAACCCTTTATTATATTATTATTATTATTCCTCCCTCACACTATGGGGGAGGAAAAACTATTACTCTGCCCTCTTAGGTTTTATAGCTTGGATCTTCTAAAAGATAGACTAATTGGAGAAAAACATACAAATTTAATTTGATGTTAATGTATTTACATGGCACAGGGGCTTTACAAAAAACAAGATAAAACTCCAAAGAAATAATCAGACGTGGGACCTTATATACCATTTTAACAAGATGATAATTTGTGGAGAAATGACTTAACAAAGGAAAGGAACTTGGGTTTTTAGGAATGCTAAATTGTAGGAAAATGGCTAAGAATTCTATAGTAACTTATATGAAAGATAAGAGTTATTTTAGGAAGGTATATATGTTTGTGCCGACTCATGTTGGCATTGAAACCTTATCTCAAGTGGTAAGAATATTCCCTTCTTCTTGGCAGGAATATATATTCTTCTTGGAGAATACCTGTCTCATGGAAAATTTTTGCCTTGCTTTTTTAAGCAGAAAGAGCAAAGGCAGAGAGCCCTTCTTGTATCTGCTGTTTTTCAATTGCCTTCAATTCAAAATCATGTTTCCAAGCAGCATATTTTGAGGTGGCATATTCTGATCCCCTTCATTGCTTTGTTTGCTCATAATTTCTTATCGTATCTGAGCCTTTCCTTCTGGAAAATTCTCCTTTGACCTGAAGCACGTCTTGTAGAATTTTTTAAAATTTGGGTTTGTTCAAGGTATACTTTCTCAGTTTTTGTTTATTTGAATATGTCTTTATCTCTTTTTTTTTTTGCAGTTTCCGGCCGGGGCTAAGTTTGAACCCTCCACCTCCAACATATGGGGCTGGTGCTCTACTCCTTTGAGCCACAGGCACCGCCCTATCTCATTTTTATTCTTAGATATTTTCACTGAATATGAAATTTGGGGGTGTTGGTTATTTTCTTCTCATCAGATTATTTTGTTCCATGATCTTTTGTCTTTCTTAATTAAAACTGAGAAATGTACTATCAGCCTAATTGTTGTTCCTTTGATGATTTGATTTCTTTCTTGCTGCATTTTTAAAAAAACATTCTTGTCTGCAGTTTCAAAACACTATGTCTTAGCTGTGGATTTCCTACTTATTAATACTGCTTGAGATTTTAGTGGTCTTCCTAAATATTTGAGTTATTATTTGATCAATTTTGGAAAATTCTTCCCCATTATTTTTTCTTCTCCTTTATTCTCTGTCTCTTCTCCTTTTGCAAATCTGATTAGATATATACTAGATAGTCTTTTTTAATTAATTAATTTTTAAATTATTTTTTATTAAACCATAACTTTGTACATTGATGCATTTATGAGGTTCACGGTACTGCTTTGATATACAACGTGCAATGCTTACTTTGAACTAAGTAACACATCCATCAAAATTATACTCATTTCTTGACTGTTTTGAAATGTACCATTGCATCATGTACATTAGGTGAGGTCCCCCCAAGTACCCTTCCCTCCCTTCTCTCTCCTCTTCCCTTCTTTCTGGACTATAGTTATGTTTTGCCATTTGTATGAGTGTGTGGGTGATTATATATTGATTTCATAGTAGTATTGAGTACATTGAATACTTTTTTTCCATTCTTGAGATACTTTACTGAGAAGATTATGTTCCAACTCCATCCAGGTAAACATAAAAGATGTGAAGTCTCCATCTTTCTTTATGGCTGCATGGTATTCCATGGTGTACATATTCCACAACTTGTTAATGCATTCATGGGTAGATGGGCACTTGGGCTGTTTTCATGTCTTGGCTATTATTAATTGGTCTGCAGTAAACATTTTGGTGCAAATGTCTTTGTTGTAAAATGATTTTTGATCGTCTGGGTATATGCCAAGTAGAGGAATTGCAGGATCGAACGGTAGGTCTATTTTTAGTTCCTTGAGTGTTCTCCAAACTTCTTTCCAAAAAGGTCATATTAGCTTGCATTCCCACCAGCAGTGTAGAAGCATTCCCTTCTCTCTGCATCCATGCAAACATCTGTAGTCTTGGGATTTTGTGCTGTGGCTAATCTTACTGGAGTTAGATGCTATCTCAAAGTGGTTTTGATTCGCATTTCTCTGATGATTAAGAATGATGAGCATTTTTTCATGTGTTTGTAGGCCATGCACCTGTCTTCATCAGACAAGTTTCTGTTCAAGTCTCTTGCCCACATAGAAATATGGTTTTTATTCTTTTCTTATTGATTAGTTTGAGTTCTCTGTAGATTCTAGTTATCAGACCTTTGTCGGAAGCATAACCTGCAAAAATCTTCTCCCATTCTGAAGGTTCTCTGTTGCTTTACTTACTGTGCTCTTGGCTGTGCAAAAGCTTTTTAGTTTGATCAGATCCCAGCAATGGATTTTTGGTGTTGCTTCAATTGCCAGGGGGCGGGGAGGAGGGGTCCTCCTCATAAAATATTCTCCCAGGCCGATTTCTTCAAGTGTTTTCCCTACACTCTTTTCTAGTATTTTTATAGTTTCATATCTTAAGTTTAAATCTTTTATCCAGTGAGAATCAATTTTTGTTAATGGTGATAGGTGGGGGTCCAGTTTCAGTCTTCTATACATCACCAGCCAGGTCACTCAGCACCATTTGTTAAATAGGAAGTGTTTCTCCCACTGAATACTTTTGATAGGCTTGTCAAAGATCAAATGGTGATAAGTAACCGGGTTCATCTCCTGGTTCTCTATTCTGTTCCATAAATCTACCACTCTGGTTTTGTTCTAGTACCATGCTGTTTTGATCACTATAGATTTATAGTATAGCCTGAAGTCTGGTAATGTGATACCTCCTGATTTTTTCTTATTTCTGAGTAATGTATTTGCTATTCAAGGTTTTTTCTGATTCCACATAAAACAAAATACTATTTTTTCATGTTCTTTAAAGTATCACAATGGTGCTTTAATAGGGATTGCATTAAATCTGTGGATTGCTTTGGGTAGTATGGACATTTTAACAATGTTGATTCTTCCCAGCCCTGAGCATGGTATGTTTTTCCATTTTTTAACATCTTCAGCTATTTCTTCTCTCAGAGTTTCATAGTTCTCTTGATAGAGATCTTTCATGTCCTTTGTTAAGTAAATTTACAGATATTTCATCTTGCACTAGACATTCTATCTTCTTCATCTATTAACCTTTAATTTTATATATTTTTCATCTTTTTTCTCTTTTTCTTTCTGTACAGTTTCTATATTGTCATTTAGCTCTCTACTTCTATCTTATTCTAGTCTATATTTAACCGGATATCAATCTTATTCATTGAGCTTTAATTTTAATTTTTATATTTTTCATTTCAAATACTTATTTTGGTTCTTTTTCTAATCTGAATGGTATTTAAAACAATCTCTTATATTTTACTCTTGTTTTCTGTTTTTTTAAATTTTTAAACATATTAAACAATATTTTAAATTCTGTTTGCTAATTCCTATACCTGAAATCTTTTGGGGTTGTATTCTTCTGTTATTTGTGCTGGCTCTTACCCATGGTACCTTATTAACTTGTATGCTTTGTGCTTTTTGATAATGAGCTCAAATTGCATTGGGGCCCACGGAGGGTAAATTGGTCTAGAAAGGATTTTTGTTTCCTCTTACCAGATGCTTGAGGGCACTGCCAGATATTTGGACCACACAGCTAATGTTTATTTAGGCCATAAATATTGTGGACATAGGCTTCTGATTATGGTTTCTTAAGGGAAATATTTTTCTTTTTCATTCAATGGGAATTTTTCTTGCAATGGATCAAGACCACTTGTATGTGGGTAGTTTCCACAGTTTAATTTGGTGTATTGTGTGGATTGGGATTTTGATTCTGGTGCTCTTCTTTTCTTCTTCTGTCCATTACTTCTGTCCAATTGCCAGACTATCTACTACCTCAGACTTAGAGATAGCCATAAAACTCCAGAGGTAAGCAATACTGTAAAGGTATTTATTTACTAGAATCTCTTGGAGCACCCCTTAAGATACAGATTTCTGGGCCCCACTCCCAGAGTGTGTGATTCCGCAGGTCTGGACTGGGTCCTAGGAATTTGCATTTCTGACATGTTCTCAGGTGATGCTGACAATGATGCATACTTGAAAAAATCACAGAATAGGCTCGGCGCCTGTGGCTCAACGGGCTAAGGCGCCAGCCATGTACACCTGAGCTGGCGCTGGTTCGAATCCAGCCTGGGCCCGCCAAACAACAATGGTGGCTGCAACCAAAAAATGGCCGGGCGATGTGGCAGGCACCTGTGGTCCCAGCTACTTGGGAAGCGGAGGCAAGAGACTTGCTTGAGCCCAGGAATTGGAGGTTGCTGTGAGCTGTGATGCCACAGCACTCTATCCAGGGTGACAGCTTGAGGCTCTGTCTCAAAAAAAAAAAAGAAAAAGAAAAAGAATCACAGAATAAACTTCTTTAGTCCTCACAGCAATCCTGGGAGACAGGCCCTATTCTTTTCATCATCTCCATTTTCCAGAGGAGGATTCTGAGGCATCTGGTAAGAAAGCTGGTGATTGGTAAAAGATTTTGAAGCCAGGCGATCTGACTCCCAGCCCACACTCTATCTCCTTCTACCCCCACGTGGCTTCTCCGTCAGCAGGGACTTATTAACACCGACTGTGTTTGACTAGCTGCCATTAAAAAAAAAACCAACTAATCTGACTCCTTATTCGGGACCAGATGATTTGAGGTTAGTCACTTTTTACTGAGGTTGATATGGTTAATTACTTAGTATTAATTTGAGAGGAGAGGGAGCTGCTGTATATATCTGTTGACAGTCATGTGACAATTGAGCTACAGAAGTTAAGTCTTGTCTTTGCTTTTAAACATAAATTTGTGCCTTAACCCAAATGAGTGTTCCTGTGGTAAATTGTACTGTAAAAATGCTCTCCAAAGCTAGAATTTCCTTGGCTTATACAAATATACAGCTGAGAATAATTTTGTGGGGTATGTTTAGGGCTGAGGTTGAAAAATTCATGGTACCAGTTCTTTATGTTTTAAGTACTTAGCCTCCCCTGCCCTTTCAGCATTTTCTTTTTTCTTTTTTTTTTTTTTGAGATGGAGTCTCAATTTATTGCCCTGGGTAGAGTGCTGTGGCATCACAGCTCACAGCAACCTCCAACTCCTGAGCTTCAACGATTCTCTTGCCTCAGCCTCCCAAGTAGCTGGAACTACAGGCGCCCGCCACAACGCCCAGATATTTTTTTGTTGCAGTTTGACTGGGGCCAGGTGTGAACCCACCACCCTTGGTATATGGGACCGGCGCCCTACCCAGTGAGCCACAGGCGCGCCCCCTTTGCATTTTCTTATGTTAAGTGGATTCTCCTATTGGCTGTTGCCTTGGGGTGGGGGAAAAGTCCTGACTTGACCCAATTTTTAAAAAAAATTTTTTTTTTCTTTTTTAGCATTTTCTTGTGGAGGCCACAAATCATGTTATAAGTCACCCAAATCTGGCTGCTAGTGAGACATTCCTATTTTAGGGGGCTTAGAAAAAGAGGTGAATGAGAAGGAAGTTGCGGAAGGACGATGACAGCTTAACACCCACTTTCACATCTTCCCAGACCAAGCCCCTCCCTACCAACTTCCTTTCCAGTGGGGGGTCAGAGCCAAGACCAACTAAGAAAAGAAGCAAGACTTCTCCTCATTTGTACTTCTCTTTCTTCCCCTGCTTTCCACAGAAACTAGAGGACTGTCCAGATTGCCCAATCGCCTCGATTGGTGATTACCATTTTATTCTAGATTTGTGCATGTATGTCAGGAATCAATGACACTTTATGTGACAGGGTAGACAAAAGTTAGAGCAAAAGAACTTTTTATTAATAATAAAGGTCTACTGTATTCAGAATGTTGTCTTAGTTGCTGGGAGACAAAACAAACCAAAAACATACAGTCATTGCTTACCAACAAGACTCAGTTTGTCTAAACTGACCCCAAGGCCACCATGTTCAGTCACAGTAAAGCCTTTTTGGAATTATTTTCTCCTAACTTGCAAGGATAGGTAGAATAAAAGAACTGGAAAGCGAACCAGAAACATCATTTCACCTAATTCGGTCTCCCTGCAAATGAGCTCTTGCACAGTCCCCAATTGGTTTTGTTGGGTTTCAAGGCAGCTGCCTGTCCCTTAAAAGGTCAGGGTTTTAGGAACCTCAGTTCTTGGAGCACTCTTGGCTGAAAAATGATAAGATAGTGCTAAGTCAGACAACCATAAAACAAAGTTTATTGAGGAAGGGAAAAATAGGTTTATAGAGTAGGAAAGTTTATAAAGCAAGATATACTTGCCATAGACAGCGAACAGGCCTCCATCTATTGCCTCAGCAAGCAGGCAGGCCTCGAATATGGGCAGGGGCTCTCTTTTATGTTGCCTGTGTCGGGCCCACCTCGTGACTCAGAGGTCACTGTGGAAATGGAGTCTCACTGCGCATGGGAACTCCCACAATCCTCTCTGAGGGCCTATGGGAGTGTGTGTGTGTGTGTACGTGCTTCACAAGGTGAAGCTAATGACATGATAGTCTTAAGCCTGTTCTAGGTCACTTGCAAGACTATTGTACATGTTGTGAGGCTAGGGTATTTTACATCCTTTTGCAGTTGGCAGGCAAAGTTCTACTTAGTAGATTGGTCAGATGGGCCTTCCTCCCAGGTGTGCGCAATCATCTGGCCCAAAATTAAGGTGAGCGGCACCAAGATGTGGTCCTGGAGAACCGTTCCTAACTAACTCTCTACGCTTCTGTTCCAAAACACATGATGAGTCAGTCCAGATGTGCTGGGGTCACAGGCCAAGCTGTTGTCCTTTCAATTCTTAAATGCCCGGTGAGGAGGATAATAGTTGAAGATCTCTTTCTTTTGTCTTCTCCAAGCTTTAGAATATCAGATTAGACATTTTCAAGTTGAGAGACAAAAGCCTGGGCACAAATTCATAGACCCTTTTTTTGGCAATGGTAATGAGTCATTCTTGCTGAGAACTTAAGAAGCGGTTTGCATATTTCTAGTCGGAAGACGCTTAACCAACAGAGTGAGCTGTACTTCCTGACACTCTATGCCCTAGTCACAAACCACAAAATTTTGCAACTAGGACACTCATGAAGGATGTGCAGAATACAGCTGGGCCTCTTTTGACCTGTACAGTGTGTTGGAGTCACTTTTTGATGTGTGTGTGGGGTGTGTGTGTGTGTGTGTGTGTGTGTGTGTGTGGCTGGCCTTGCTGATATCACTGCATAAGCACACACGTACAGCACCTCCCATCTTTTGCACAGCTGCAATTTCTCGGATTTAGTGTTTGACTTTAAAATGCACCACATTACCCACCTGTGTGCTAACAAATGAACAGTAGCAGAAGGGAAAAGAAATGTTGGATTTCAGGTGATTGAAATGAAAACCTTCCACTACTTCTTCTATATATACCTCGAAAGCCAAAAGCTGCCTAGGATTGCCAGGCAAAGTTCTAAATATCATTAATTTTAAGATAGATTGATTGACATTTATGGTTGAGTTTGGTTGTAATGAAAGATAGTGATATTCCCAGCACAGATTAGTGAGTTGCCAGTGGCCTAGCAGTTTTCCATCTCTGGTTTCTCTTCCGAATTTTAGTTCTGAATTTGTTGGTTTTTCAATACTGGACACAGTATTCCTCTGTTCATACCATTTACCCTTTTACCAGGTCAGAGATCTAAGAAGCTTATGGTCAAATTAAGATGTCACTGGAAATACGAATGTTATAACTGAAGAAGAAGGAGCAGATTTGAAATCGAAATATTATAATAGGGAGTTGACAGTTGGGTTAAATAGATTGTCACACATAATGGTCTTAAAATTATATTTCTTATTTTAATTTTCCTCCAAACAACATACCCTAGAATTTTAGCTCTATTTTTACTGCCCTTTCTCTCCCTTCTACCTTTAGAATGAAACCTTGGGCCAATAACTCACTTTGGACATCCTTAGTTTTATTTTCTAAAGGCCTGAGATTAAATGCTATTTCCACTGGAAAACCTTCCACAATCTATCAGGGCTAGATGAAAGCTCCTCTAATTCCTTCTTTCTGTCTGTCCAGTCATCAGTCTTTCTTGCCTCCTTGTTCTTTCTCCCATCACACTACTAATCGTATGATATTATTATTTTTTTTTTTTTTGAGACAGAGCCTCAAACTATTGCCCTGGGTAGAGTGTCATGGTGTCACAGCTCACAGCAACCTCCAACTCCTGGGCTTAAGTGATTCTCTTGTGATTCTCTTGCCCAGTCCGAGTAGCTGGGACTACAGGTGGCCACCACAACACCTGGGTATTTTTTGCTCGTAGTTGTCATAATTTGGCAGGCCCCAGCAGGATTCGAACCCACCAGCTCTGGTGTATGTGGCTGGCTCCTTAGCTGCTTGAGCTATAGGCGCCGAGCCAATCATGGTACCTTCACTGACTGACTACTGATGCTAGAAGCTCCTAGAGGCCAGGCCTTCACTTATCTACTGTTGCATCCTGCCCTTAGCCTGGACCTGGAAGGTAGTGAACACACCCTTATTTTCGGTTTTTTAAACTGAATAAATGAACCTAGGTAATAGGTGATTATTTCAAGACGTGTCTGGAAATTATAAAAATAGTTAATAGAGCAAACCAGATTATTTTGGGGAAAAGACTAGTTTTCTTGAATTAATAGCAAAGGCACTTTCTTTGGGAATCTAAGCTTTCTTTCTTGACTACCCTTGCTGTCATTTGCTTATTTTTCATTTTTCCAAGGATACATCAACTTTATATCCTTTCCTTTTTTTTCTCCTCCCCTGCTCACCCGTCTCTTCCCCTCCCCTCTTTTCTCTTCCCCTCTTCTCTCCTCTCCTCTTCTTTTTGCTTTTATTTTTTTCTTTTCTTTTTTAAGGCAGAGTCCTGCTCTGTCATGCTGGCTAAAGTGCAGTGGTGGCTCGGCACCTGTAGCTCAAGTGGCGAGGGCGCCAGCCACATATGCTGGAGTTGACGGGTTCGAATCCAGCCCGGGCCCACCAAACAACAATGACAACTACAACCAAAAAATAGCCAGGTGTTGTGGCAGGCGCCTATAGTCCCAGCTACTTGGGAGGCTGAGGCAAGAATATCCCTTAAGCCCAAGAGTTGGTTACTGTGAGCTATGACACCACTGCACCCTACTGCGAGTGACCCAGTGAGACTCTGTGTAAAAAAAAAAAGAAAGAAAGAAAAAAGAAAAAGAAATGGCTTCTGAAAACCTATTTTACTGGAATAAAGGCAGAGAAGATAATAGCTTCCTCTAATCCCACCTATTGAAATGTGAAACTTACACTTATTCCCAGATGAAAATAATGCCTCTATAAAATGTTTCTTGATTATTATAGAGCTGCTTGTAGAAGAAAACAGAAATGAAGTGGTTTATACTTTATAGCTTATCATAAATATGATTACCAAATGCAGTGGTAAAATACTAGCTAATATTACTAATATTTATTGAGCATCTACTAGGGGCCAACTATTGTGCTAGGACTGACCACCGTCCATTTGGTTAAATAGCGTCATTACTTTTAGGGCACCGAGACTTAGGTAAAAGAAGGTATTGAGTGGTAAACTCAGAATTCAACCCTGACTGCGTGATTCCGAAACTCAGATTCCTAACTGCTATCTATGTAAGAGTCCAGCACCTGAAGAATTATTTTCTGTTCTCCCTGCCCCATTTTAATAATAATACTGGCAACCAATTTTTGAATGCCCAGTAGAATAATGGGTGCTTGATGTATGCTATTTCAACCCCTATGATGATACTAAGGAGAAATAATTTTTATCCTCATCTTACAGATGAAACTGAAGCTCATGGAAATTTAAAAATATATTTCTTAAGGTTCATGAGGTTATTAGGTATCCTGATTTACACTTACATTTCTGCTCTTGCTGCTGTAACTATTAGAGTATGTTTAGTGTGTGAATAATCACAGGTCTGAAAACTACGTTATCTGACCGAGAAAACCAGTATGTTTAGCCTGACCATGATTGGGGACAGGAAAAGGAGTCTTTAGATTTTCTGTCACATAGAAGAAAGGTAAGACATATTTTGTTTTGATCCAAAAAGTCAAAGTGTCTCTTGTAAAGATAGGCAAGCCAGATTCTGAAATTATGATTGCAGTTGCTTGCTTCTAGAAATTTTATTTAATTAGAGGTAGAAGCTGAATCTATAATTCATAATTAGTAAAAGCCAAATTTGAACAGAGTTAAAGCCCCCAGGTAGCATCTATTACATGCATTTTCTAAATATGCCATTGCATTTTTGTTGTATTAGAAGGAACAACTCTTTCAGAATATCAGAGGTGAAGCCTCAAGTTAGTTCTGTATCTGCCAGAATGAAAACAAAAATAGCTCATGCCTATAATCCTAGCATCCTGGGAGGCTGAGGCAGGAGGATTGCTGGAAACCAGGAGTTTGACATTGCTGTGAGAAAGGCTGATTCAATGGCCCTCTAGCCTGGCCTATAGAGTGAGATTCTGTCTAAAAAAAGAGAGAGAGAGAGAGAGAAAGGGAAGGAGGGGAAGAAAGGGAAAGAAAGAAAAGAAAGAAAGGGAGGAAGGGAGGGAGGGAGGATAAAAATAATCTTGCCATTCTTTTTTTTTTTTTTCCTTCTAAAAATAAAGTGTCAGTTCCTCCAGGAGAAGATAAAGTCATCTGATGGTATGGGAGAGGGGAGTCTCCTTAGTGTTCAAAGACCTCATAAAGCAGAGAATGTTGGACAAGTCAACTAATCATACCCACCACATATCATGATGTGGTGTGAGAGAAGGGATTGATAAACATGAAGTTCTTGGAGTTCCCTCGAGGAGGCATTAATGGTAAACTGATAACACCTGGTGAGAGCTGGTGCAGTGACATGTGTCTCTAGTGCTAGCTGCTCAGGAGTCTGAGATAGGATCACTGGAGCCCAGGAGTTCAAGGCCGTTGTGTACTTTGCGCCTGTGAATGGTGGCTGCACTCTAACCTGAGCAATATAGTGAGACCCTGTCTCAAAAAAATGAATGAATAAATAAATAAATAAATAAATACAACAAATGTGGTGCAAGATGGAGCTCTGACTAAAAAAGGTGACTTGAGGAGGACGAGGAGACCCGGGGTTAGCTAATCACTTCTGGTCACGGTACAGTGGCTGCTAGTAACTGGCCAGGAGGAGCATTTAAAGATACACAAGGGAGGCTTGGCCCCACTAGGCACAGTGATTACGGCACCAGCCACATTCACCGAGGCTGGCGGGTTCAAACCCAGCCTGGGCCGCTAAACAACAATGACAACTGCAACCAAAAAATAGCTGGGCATAGTGGCGGGCACCTGTGGTCCCAACTACTTGGGAAGCTGAAGCAAGAGAATCACTTAAGCCCAAGAGTTGGAGGTTGCTGTGAGTGTGACGCCACGGCACTCTTAACAAGGGCGACATAGTAACTCTATCTCAAAAAAATTAAAATTAAAAAAAAAAAAAGATAGACGAGGGAAGGTCTGCAGATGCCCAGGCAGGTCTGGAGATTGGCTCATATGTACTTTGGCCTGGTCTAACGTTGACTTTTTTTGCAAGGTGACTCTTATCATTATTTCCTCTCTTCGGATTGCAAAATAACTCAATGTCTTTGCATCTGTGGAGAAAAAGACAAAAAAATTGTTTTTCCTTCACATTAAAAGACATCGGGACACTTTGGTTTCTAATGGTACCTGGAGACTGTGCGGTCCTAGTCAGACACCTGGGTGCTAGGGAAGGTGGCTTTCTGGAGCATACTAATTCTACTTCAGAACAAAGAACAAGGTTAAGTGTGAAGAACTGACGTCATCCCTGCCACCCGTCCATCCGTCTTACTTTCCTTCCTTCTGCCAACTTAACTGCACACCTTTTGTATGCCAAGCACTTGCTCGGTGCTAGGAATCCAGGGGTCTGCTTCACAGATGTGCTCCCTGCCTTCTTGGAGGTTACAAACTATTGGTAATAACCAAGAAAAAAACTTAATTATGAATTGAAATATGTATGTAGAGGATGCAAGGAGAAATTATAACAGAGGGGACTTGATTTAGGTTGGTTCAAGGAAAGGATTCCGTGCAGGAGTAGCCTAGCACATAAGCCCTAAAGAACATATGGTTTCAAGCAAGAGTTGGCAAACTCTGGTCTATATACCAGATCTGGCTGCCACCTGCTTTTGTGTGGAACACAGCCACACCATTTGCCTAGGTATTCTGGGGCTGCTTTTGCGATAGGATGGCAGAGTTGACTAGTTTCAACAGTGACTGTATGGCTTATACAGCCTAAAATATTTACTGCTTTGCCTTTTACAGAAGCTTGCTACACGCCTGGTCTAGAAAATACTTGAAAATAAGAGTTCCTATATTTAGTTTGGCCCATAGACTGCGCGACTAAAAGGTTTGTGGGCACAAGTCACTTGGATGTGATAGCACATGACTCTTCGTGAAATAGACAGTAAGCAGGCAAGAAGCTTTCTCTCAAATTTGAGATTGCAGATTTCAAATGGATTCTCTATTTATGGAGAGAGGTGTGATGGTAGTGAGCTTGGCATTTAGAATTCTAATTTGGAAGACTATTTTTAATTCAAATCGTGGCCTTTCCACCTAGGTGCCCTGTTACTACTGTTCAGTTTACTCATCAGTAAGACAGAGGTGCTTCCAGTACCTACTCCCTACAGTTATTATCACAATTACATGAGATCAATGCAAGAAAAGTACTTGGCACAGTGACTGACATATGACGAGTATCTACCATCAGACATTACATTTTTAAGATGTAAAAATATTTTCAATGAATGACACGTCAACTTCTGGAATGCCATCTCATAAACAATGTTCACAGCTTTTGTTTTCTATCCTAATACAACTTTTTTTCCATAATATTTGAGGATAAAAAGCAATGACTTCTAAGTTAATAATTTTACCATTTTTTGAAGATGATTTTGTCATATTTTGAAAAATTTTGCGTATTTACAAATTTTACTCTGGAAGTTTACAGTGTTGGTCTACTCTGTCTGTCCCCTCTCTTCCCCAGTGTTATGTTTAGGGGGTGTTTCCTTCTTACTGAACTCCCATCCTTAACCCCAGCTGCCTTCAGCTTTGAATAGCCTTAAATGCCCACCCATGCCTACCTTCCTTCTCATCACTCCCTCAGGCAGCATCTCCGGCCTATATTCATCCTATAGCTTGAATCCAGCTGCACCTAGCACCACAGTCCCCAAGTTCATTTTCAGCTAGTTCATAAGAGGGTCTGTTTTTCCATCCTCTTCTTGCTCTCCCTCTTTCTGGTCTGCGGTCTTTGCATTGATCTGACCACTTCCCCTACCTCCTCCCTGTAGTCTATTGCTCCCTGAAGTTCTGGCTCTGGTTCTACTTTCCTCTGCGCCCGACTTGCAGGAGCACTTGGGTGCTAAGCCAACTTCCTGCTTCACCCTTGGCAGCTGTGCCCTCTCCTGCTCCAGACCTCAGTTCCCTGCTGAGCAATGGAGTGCTAACCATGCTGCCCATGAAACTGGCACCCAGCTCTCCCTTAAAATTGTTCGGTGGGTTGGGGTTGGTGGCTCACGCCTGTAATCCCAGAACTCTGGGAGGCCAAGGCGGTGGATGGCCTGAGCTCACAGGTTTAAGACCAACCTGAGCAAGAGCGAGACCCCATCTCTAAAAATAGCCAGTGTTATAGCGGTGCCTGTAGTCCCAGCTACTAAGGAGGCTGAGGCAAGAGAATTGCTTGAGCCCGAGAGTTTGAGGTTGCTGTGAACTGTGATGCCAGGACACTCTATCTAGGATGACAAAGGGAGACTCTGCCTCAAAAAAAAAAAAGTCAGTCACTTACAGAAGTCTGGTAAGCATTGCAGAGAATACCAGCAACGTACAGCCTATGGGCTTGCTTACACACCAGGTGATGGCTTCATGGCACCTTGGAAATAAACACTGGCCTAGTTGCCTAGCTAAAAAAAAAACAATCAGAACTCATAAAATAGAAATCAGGTTGTGGGATGCACTTTGCTTCTGCTTTCGGATCCGTTTTGGCTTGTTTCTGTGGACTACATGGTTGTCGGGCAAATATAAATCAAACTGTGTTCTCTGATGGGACGCAGAGGCACGAAATGATGATAAGGGGAAATAACATTAGGCTTAAGCAGGAGCGGGAAGGTACCCTGGAGACCACATGCTCCACTGCCGGCATTTGAAAGACGAGGACTTACATGAGCTCACGTGGAGGAAGAGTGGCCTTGATAAGGATCTCTCCTCCACCTTTCAGCTAAGATCAGGTGATAAGTAGTCTAAGGACAGATAGGGTTTGCAGGGAGCAGAGAATCTTAATGAGCCAAGTAATTTCTTAAGCCTAATGTTATTTCCCCTTTTTGTGTTTTATTTAAAAATCTCCTGTACACACCCAACTGTATGTAAAAATGCATAAATTGGATCATGTTATAAATGTTGTAAATTTTAGGATTTGTTTTTTTCTCACTCTCTCCTTCTATTCTTTTAATTCCTCCATCAACAATATTAAAAACCCTGCATATATCTTTCTATATTTTTCTTTGTATATGCACATGCATTATAGGGTTTTATTTAAAAATAGGACCATGTAATGCATACTTTCCTCAGTTTTTTTTTATTATTATTCAACAGAGCTTCGTGGAAATCCCTCCAAGTCAAATGACATAGTACTAATTAATTTATTAGCAGCTGTATCGTATTCTTTTTTGTGAGACAGGGTCTCGCTCTTTTGCCAAGGCCTAAATGCCATGGCATCATAGCTCACTGCAACCTCAAACTCCTGGGCTCAAGTGATCCTCCTGCCTCAGCTTCCTGAGTAGCTGGGACACAAGTGTGTACCAATGTGCCTCGCTAAATTTTTTATTTTTTAGAAACGAGGTTTTGTTATTGCCCAGGCTAGCTTCAAACTCCTGTGCTCAAGCAATCCTCCTGCCTCAGCCTCCCAAAGTGCTGGCACTACAGGCGTGAGCTACCACACTGCCCCACATTCTGTGGCTTATACCTCACATTATTCAACCATCCTCTTGTTGACGGCCTTCCCTTTGTTTCCAGGTTTGCCATTATGATCCATAATAAATAAGTCTCTTTGTACTTATCCTTGTACATTTATCCTTATGTTCTTATTTCTATGAGGCAGTGCCCAGCAAATAGAATTGCTTGGTAAGTGTATTTTTAACTTAAGAGATGTTACCAGATTAATTTTCAGATGTGCTTTAAAATTTTACTTGTCTATAGTGTATGAGAGTCCTCTTTTCCTGCATCCCTGTCAGCAATAGGTTTTTTGGTGCTTTTTTTTTCCTTGAAAAAAATCAAGAAATATACATCCCTTTTATTCTGAAAAACCTTTCCCTGACTGCCAGTGAGTCTCAGTGTCTTTTTTAATATTTGTCAGCCACTTTGATTTACTTCTGTGAGAAGAATCTACCATTGCTCTTTGTCATTTTCATTCATTCATTCTTTCTCTTGTTCTTTCTTTTCGTTTTTCTTTTGTAAGAACTCGATGAAAATTTAGATTTTAATATCTACTATATCAATTTTTATATCCCCATTAGAAACATTTTTCTCAAACTCATCATTTCTCTATCACTAACGTGTTATTATTAACCTTTAATTATGATACGTTTTGCCATGCAAAAGTGTCTAACTTTTATAATAGCCAAATATGTCCATCTTTGCTCTTATGGCTTTTGGATTTCCTAGCTATAATAAGATTTCCTTAACCCTAGATTAATATATAATTTCCTGAATTATTCTCGAAGTTTTTATATTGCGATATGTTTAACATTTAAATCTCTAGTCTACATGGAAATCATATTACATATGATGTAGTCTAACATTTTCACTTTAAGTGGATAACCAGTTGGGCCTGCATTTTTATCGAATTATCTCACCTTTCCACTAAATTAAACTACTATCTTTGCCATATATTAAAATTATATATACACACGAGGTCTGACAGTTAAGTTCATGAGCTTATCCTAGAAAAAATGCTTCGTAACTCATTGCTGAATATCAATCTGGTTGCCTTTGAGGCACTCCCTTTAGGAAGCTATGTACTGGGGCCAGAGCCTAATCCACTTTTCAAAGCAATTTTGGAACTCTTCTTTGGGAATGGCTATCTGAGCTGTTGTCATATTACCTTTGATGTCTAGAATGTCATCAAAATGTCTTCCTTTCAATATTTCCTTTATCTTTGGGAATAGAAACAAGTCACTGAGGGCTAGTTCA
Organism: Arctocebus calabarensis; assembly: GCA_963573935.1. Classification (NCBI taxonomy): domain Eukaryota; kingdom Metazoa; phylum Chordata; class Mammalia; order Primates; family Lorisidae; genus Arctocebus; species Arctocebus calabarensis. The sequence continues at coordinate 51,152 of CAUYON010196261.1, forward strand.
GGTGAGTAGGGAAGGTGTTAGCCTGTTATTTGTTTACTGGCTAACACACCCTCATAGTGCTGGGTGAGCTGGTGCATTGCCATGATGCAAGAGTCATGAGTTGCTAGGCAAGATTTTCCTATCTGTTTCTATATCTGCTACGTTCACTTGCTTCTCACAGCTGACAATTTTGGTGCACAATTTGATGCATTTTTGCAATGTTTCTGTCAACTCTGCTTGCTACTGTGCCACCCTGACCTCCCTTCATCAATGACACCTTCTCTCCCCTCACAAAAACTTTTATTAGTCCATTTGACACTGCTGTTTTGTTGATGGTTTTATCCCCATCAACTTGGATTAACACGTCTCTGATTTCACTTTCACTCTTGCCAAGTTTAACAAGAAATTTACAAATGTTTATTCATTGCTCAAACTCAAGCTCAGACAGTCTTGTGACAACACACAAAAACATGCAACAGTAATGAAAGTCAGGAAGACAGCACTCCATGTCAGCACGAACACAGCTGCAAGACCCTGACATGTCAAGGTCATGGAACCTTGCCAGTTGTCTCCTGTGAAGTGCTGCCAGCATAAGTGCACGTCAGACCTCGTATTTGCCTTGTGATTATCTAGGTATCCTCTTTGCTTTTCCATTGATTCATGTGTTTATTCCCATGTTAATGCACTTTTGATTTGATTACAGTAGATTTTTTGTTGTATATCCTTAGAAGAAAATTTTCCACTTACAATTCATTCATATTCTTTCCTGGGCCATTTTTAAGCATATATTCTTACTTGAAAACTTACATTCATTGTAGCTAATTATCCCCTAATGCCTTCTGGGATTCTAATTACAATTACATTAATTTATAAGTTATTTTAGAAAAATATTATTAAATTATTACATATCTTATTCAATGGGGAGATATTAAAAATTCATTTTAAAGACCAAACTCATACTCATGGGGATAAACCAAACTTTGTAAGAACGTGCATTCCCTGGCTCAGCCCCCCTAGCACAGTGGTTAGGATGCCGGCCACATACACCAAGGTTGGCAGGTTCTGACCCAACCAGGGCCTGCTAAACAACAATGAGGCAAGAGAATCACTTGAGCCCAAGAGTTTGAGGTTGCTGTGAGCTGTGATGCTATAGCACTCTACCAAGGGCGACATAGTGAGACTCTATCTCAAAAAAAAAAAAAAAAAAAAAAGAATGTGTATTCTGGGTCTGTCCTGAGCTCAAGGCTGCAGTTAGGACCCTGAGTGAAAGAAAGGAAGGAAAGTCACTGGTAGCTGGAGCAAAGGCCCTCCAATGCTGGCTGTGTCCTCAGCCCTTTGCTCACAATATTTCACCTGACACAACAGTATCTTGATCACACTTAGGAAGCTCTTCACCTTCACAGGCTCCAGAACCCACTGCCTTGGACTCTGTTGGGAGTCTTCATAACCTTATTTTATAAATTAACCATTCTATATGTGGGTTTGAAGCTTTCATAGCTTGGGTGTTTAAAAACAGGAAATGCTATTTGAGGAGGACATTGTATGTGCTCGGTGTGGTTTGCCTTTGTGCTTTGGGTCCGGCCTTCCCCTTTGCTTTGAACTCTGGCCACCTGCCACAGTTCAACCCTCCCATGTCTACTTAGCTCCTGTTCCATGAAAATGCACATATCCCAAACCAGAGTCTCATGGCATTTATCATGCTTATAGTTGTATTATACATAATTATGCATTGTTTCTTTCTTTGTTTCTTTCATAGCATTTATCATGCTTATAGTTGTATTATACATAATTATTCATTCTTTTCCAAGCACATGTTCTTATCCACCTGTCTTGTGGTTATTCTGGATGCTGGGGGTCCAGTTGTGAACAGATGATGGGTTTATTATTATTTCCTACTCAAACTTCATGCCTATGAACCAGATGTGGTTCTCTTGTATACAGAGAATCTACATCAATCGGTTACATCAATCAGAGAATCTACATCAACTACTTTTCCTGGTTAAAACTTCTTTCTGTGTTTTGAATATACCATATTATTGCTATTTTCCTAACGGTATATGGTGAGTTTTTTTTGAAGTTTTGCAGATGAAATTTGCATTAAACGGAAAATATTTTTAGAGTCCCTACTATACATCAGGCACCATAATAAGCACTGGTGAAAAGACAGTGATCAAAAATAGACCCATATGAACAAGATTGCCATTCTAAAAAAGGAAGTTGGGCCAGGCGTGGTGGCCCAGGCCTGTAATCCTAGCACTCTGGCAAGTCAAGGTGGGTAGATTGCTTGAGCTCAGGAGTTCCAAACCAGCCTGAGCAAAGTTGAGTCCCTGTCTCTACTAAAAATAGAAAAAATGAGCCAAGCATAGTGGCACACACCTATGTGCCAGCTACTCAAGAGGCTGACGCAAGAGGATCACTTGAGCCCAAGAGTTTGAGGTTGCTGTGAGCCATGGCACTCTACCTAGTGTTACATATGAGATCCTTAATCAAAAATAAATAAATTAGGGAAATTGGATCATTTAGTTTGTAGGAGACTATTTTAAAAGCTAAAGTCATGAGATCTAACTTTATAAAACAGATATAGATGTCAGTTAGTAGCCTAAAATGGATTTAGTATTTGATATCTATATTTAAATCGAAATGTGACTGAGCATAACTGAACATTCTAGACTTGTAGGTTCAGTATTCATAACTAAAGAATATGGGAATTAAGTTATGCGTAATCAGCCCTTCTAATCCTTTTGGCTGGGGCCAGGTTTGAACCCGCCACCTCCAGTCTGTGGGCCAGCACCCTACTCCTTTGAGCCACAAGCGCCACCCCCCTCTAATCCTTGATACTGAAGAATAATACACTTTTTAAAGAATGAATACTACCAGTGTAACTCATTTGCTTTCTTTTATATTGTAATAAAATAAATGCTTATTTTTAATTTAGACATTTAACTTTGTCTTGCCCAGTCAGATAGAAATGTGAGTTTAGATTCTAGATGACTCTAGATTCTACATTAATTTGATCTTAATTAGAAACTGATACTAATTGCTCAGATCTCCATTCATTTATTCAACAAATATTTATTGAGTTACACAATATGTGTCAAGTACTGTTCTAGGCACTCAGGATATAGCAACGAGCAAAACTAAGATTCCTGTTCTTATGCTATTTATAGCCAAGGGCCAATAGTAGAAACAAAATAAAAATAAATAAATAAAATAAAATAAACTGAAAGCATAATAAATAGAAAATTATGTAATATAATAGAAACTAATAAGTCATTTTGAAAAATAGTAAGAGCAGATTAAGAGGGTCCAGGAGGACTGGGCCTGGAGAGATAAGGGCAGACCAGAGTATAAAATAAGTGTTATTAAAGATGTGCAGAATTAAAAAAGGAGAGCTATGCCTAGGCTAAAATTTAAGAGAAATTTGTAGATATGGAGTACTATCAGGGAAGATAAAAAAAAAAGTTAAGTATTACTCAACTTGAAAGAAAAATTCTGGGAAGACAGTAGATTGACTTTCTGTTGTTAATGTTCCACTCTCCTGGAGATGTTCTCAATTGTAACGTAAGAACTGCCTGGTTATGAGAACTCTCGTGTTCTATCTAACGTGATGTATGGAAAGACTGAGGCAATGTCTTTGGACTGACTTAAACTTGATTAATTTTAATACATAAGCCCACATGATTTAATAAATATTAGCTTGTGCTATCATTAATGGTAATTGGTCTAGAATAATTTATATGCTATCATAGCTATTTAATTAATAATAAATGCTGGCTATTACTAGGGAAATGGACCAGACATTAAAAGCACATTATATTTCTATGATTTCATCATCTCTTAAGCATAAAAATACCATTAGGAGGCCATTTGCAGTGGCTCACACCTGTATTCCTAGCACTTTGAGCGAACAAGGCAGAAGAATTGCTTGAGGTCAAGAGGTCAAGACTAGTCTGGGTAACATAGCAAGACTCCTATCTCTACGAAAAATAAAAATTAGATAGATGTGGTGGTGTGCACCTAAGGTCCCAGCATCTCGGGAGGCTGAGACACAAAGATTGGTTGAGACCAGCAGTTTGAGGTTGCAGAGCCCAGGCAACAGAGCAAGACTCTGTCTTTAAAAAAATAAAAATAAAAATACTGTTAGGAAATGTGAATACCCATGAGGTATAACCAGCATATCATCATAGAAAACATGCTTGCATATACACACACACACATTTCTTTTTCTTTTTTTTGTTTTTTTGAGACAAAGTCTCACTATATTGCCCTTGGTCGAGTGCCATGATGTCACAGCTCACAGCAAACTCCAGCTCTTGGACTAAAGTGATTCTCTTGCCTCAGCCTCCCAAGTAGCTGGGACTACTGGCACCCGCCATGATGCCTGGCTATTTTTTGTTGCAGTTGTCATTGTTGTTTAGATGCCTGGGCCGGGTTCGAACCCACTACCTACGGTGCATGCAGCTGACACCGTAACCACTGTGCTACAGGCGCCGACCCCACACACACACATTTCTTTAAAGCTTTGACACCTTTCACACAAGAATTGAGTTCAGGGTTTTATTTCCTCTTTTTCTGTTTTACCAAAAGGAAATTAGATCACTGAACCAGTCTTTCAGATAGTTCCATGGAATGGTTTAATTATATCATTTGATTCAAGTCGATAGCCACTACTGAGATTGTCTACAACAGGAAATGAGGCACCTAAATCCATTAAACATTTTAACTGTTTTTTCTGTTTGGTGGAGGGAAGGAGCAAGGTGAAGAATCTGTTGCTATAAATATATCAGATTGTTATAAGGCTGTATCCTGTTTAGAAATGATCTAATCTAATATGTCTGTTGCTGGTTAGCAGTTTTCTACCACACTGAGCAAGAATAGTAGAAATGGTATTATTAGCTCAGAGCCCCCCAAAGTTAAAGCTTCAAGGCTTCCTCGCTGGTCCTAATGTGGAGTTTATGAGTGAGAGATAATCATCAAGAGCCTTAAACTTGAACTAAACTGAATCCACAAAGGAACTTGTTACGAGTTACCTAATTTCTTAGGTTTAACATACTATTTTGATCCTAGGTTTGCTCTATTAGATGAAGTGTGGTATGTGTCTAATGATGTCTTAAAGAAGTCAGCTTTCTTCCTTATCGATTTGGAACAGGTCCCCTTTGTAACGATGCTGTTTGAACGCAGACTGGTGTGCAGAGGTGTGCTCTCTTTCATCGCCGCCCTCCTCTGCCCACCTCAGATAAACCTCTGAAGTTGCGAGCATCTGGAGCTGTCCCCGTGCGATATGGGGGCCACTCACCCCGTGTGGCCCCTGCTCATGAAAATGTGCCAAGTCCAAATGGGAAAGTGCTGTAAGTGTAAAAGGCACTCCAGATTTCCAAGACTTGGTATTAAAAAAAGAATGCAGAGTATCTCATTAATAATTTTTATGTTGATTATGTATTTCAAATACTTAGGGTTAAATAAAATATATTATTAGCATTAATCTTTTTTTTTTTTTTGAGACAGAGTCTCACTTTATCGCTGTTGGTAAAGTATGATGGTGTCATAGCTCAGAGCAACCTCAAACTCTTGGGCTCAAAGCAATTCTCTTGCCTCAAGGCAGAAGAGAGCTCAGGCAATCCACCCACCTCAGCCTCCCAGAGTGCTAGGATTATGGGCATGAGCCACCACCGCCGGCCTATTAAAATTAATCTTACCTGTTTGTCTTTATTTACTTGTTTGATGTGGCTACTCTAAAATTTAAAATGACATGCATGGCTTTCATTATTCTCTTATTTCAACTGGATAGCACTGGTCTTGTCCTATTTCCTCTTTAATTGTTCTGGGAGTAGCCTTTAAAACCAAGTAGGATTCCTTTCTTCAGCCTAGAGAATGATTTGTATTTGTGTGTGTATGTGTGAATATGTAAAGGGGTGTGTGTGCCCCTGTGTTTGTTAGGGGTGGGAGAACGTTTAGTGGGAAGGAAAAGGAGCCAAGGAAGGGAAGAGAAGCCAGCACCTTCCGCCAGTTGGTGTGAGATGCCACCTACTCTCACCCCAAGTACAGCTGAGCACGGGTTAGTTCGCCATAAAGCAAATTTGCTTTTTTTTTCTGAGATGAAGTCTCACTCTGTCACCCTGGCTAGAGTACCATGGTATCATCTTAGCTCACAGCAATCTCAAACTCTTGGACTCAGCCAATCCTCTTTCCTCAGCCTCCTGAGCAGCTGGGACTATAGGTGCCCTCCACGATACCTGGGTAGTTTTTGTTGTTTTCCTGTTTTTAGTAGAGATGGGGTCTCACTCTTGCTCAGGCTAATTTTGAACTCCATGCTCTTTGTTTTAAAATAGAGAGAATCATGAGAACCTGAAGCTCATTTGAATTCACATGTAAATAAAGCTTCCTTAACATGAATACAGAAGCAAACATGAGGGTTAAGAATTATTATCACCACTGTGTCCTTAGTTAAGAAGAATAATCAAAACTGACCTATATTCCTACTAATAGTCCTGATTGGGACAGAGGGTATAACATTTTGTTCTGTAGCATTTTATGAAAGAAAAATTTCTGGTTGACATAGAATCTCTTAATGGTTTTATAGTTTATACTCAAATAAACACCCAAATACAGTAGCTCTTCAGGAAAACTAGATGATTTTATAAATCACAGTGCTTTTGCTAAATGTTAAATTAAGGGGCATCAAGCACAGTCTACTTTTTCAAAGAAAAAGAAAGGTGTTTTAGAGACCGAACCCATGTGACTGAGTTAATCATTTAATGTTCCACATAACTTAGTTTTACTGTGATCTTGTCAGAGACCATAAAATGACCAACTTGAATATTGTCACTACTTTATTAGGTTAATTAATGAGATAGCCCAAGTGCTGAACTCGGTGGCAATAACCATGAAATGCGTTATTGTGGAAGGGGAAATGAGGAGGGCAAAGAGACACCGGACAAACACTGTCTGATAGAAGTGTAATCCAAGTTGAATGTCATTTGGTATTTTCTAGTAGCTACACCAAGGACTTTCTGCAGCTTAGAGAAAAGAGGAGTATGTGAGAGAGAAAGAGAGAGGGAGGGAGAGAAAGTTTAGTGGGAAGAATAAGATAAGGTGGCTTTGAAGCTGGAACTTTATGTCCCCGAGTTGGAATACTATCCTGGAAGACACCATCCAAATGTTAATAACACTAACTGTACTTTAGGTTCATCATAGGATCATATTATTTCATAGCTTTAAAAGGAGACATGACTAGCAGCTTCTCATTAGAAATGAGAAATTAGGCCCAGAGAAGCAAAGTAACTCACCTCAACTTCCACAGCAGAAGTGGTAGAAGTAGAAATAGCACCCAGTTTTAATTCTTACTAGACACTGCGCTATGGCCTGTGGATACAGTGACAAATATGGCCTGACAGTCCTTGCCCTCCAGGACATTGTGGTGTAGTGGAACACAAGTTTGTCCTGTTGTGTCACGGATGACACCTCCATGCTTTGATGCGTGTATACTTGCGCTGTCCCCTGCCCTGGCCCAGTTTGGGTAGAAATCAGGGGATAGTAATAATACCTTGAAGGGCATTTGCAGCAAGTCCCAAAGTGCTCCAGGGAGTAAGGATCTTTTTCCTTCGTTCATGAAAAGCAAATCATTTGATAGAGGCAGCATGGATGTCTTCTGAGTCAGCTACACCCAACAATATCAACTGAAGAATGACCTTTTCAGTTGGAATCATGCTGGAAACTGCTTGGATGACTGAACCAGGAGCTGAGCCCTGCTGATGAGGAAGTTGTCAGGTGGGAAACTCCACTCACTAAAGTCATTTCTTTTACAAGCACCTCAGTGTGGACCCTGACTGTCGGGACCCCAGCACATGCTGGGATTTTGGCAGCCCCTGGTGCTCCGGGGAGCATTCTGAGATTCTAAGAGGCAAACTGTCAGGACCAGTTTGACTCTAGAGAGGCAAATATCACTGATGGTCATGAGGAGATTAGTTTCAAAAAAAGTCAGTAGATCAGCACGTGTCTTCCTAACAATAGTTAATAATCTAACATTCCGTAAACTATGAGCCACAAAATCTCCCCCTGTTTGTTTCTTATGTGTTCCTTTTCAATCATTGCTCACATGGGTGCATATTTTACATTGCTTAAAGGATGTATAGGTAATTTTATAATCTGTTCTTTGCAATTAAAAGTATCCGCAGACTACTTTGTCATAATGTGTCTCAGTAACCGTAATTGTTATATTCGTGACTGCATAATACTCCATTCAGTAATCCTGAGTTTGCTTAAACTTGTAAGCCAAGTCATTAACCTTGAACTTTTCTGAAAATAACTGGGAATGCTTAGAGGTTTTACTGTAAAATTATGCATTTTCCCTAAGTATAAAGCCATGTTAAATAGGTCCCCTGGTGAGACAACATGTGCTGATTCACAGAGTCACAGGCCTTTGACCACCCCAAAGGCACAATGCTCTGCCAGTGAATTTTGGCTTAGAGCAATTACGCAAAATTGGTGCACACTTTGGGCTAAGCTTGCCCAGAAATTAAAAAGAACTCTCTTGGCAGCTTGGCTCTTGCTTGTAACAGGTCAGGAATGTAGACACTATTTTTACCGGTACATGAATGCTGAAGTTCCCATCAAAGAAAAAATGAGCTGTTGTCTACGAACTTGAAGACTAAATTGTATGCTGTTCCTCCAAACCTAAGCAGGGGACCAAAAATTAGCCAATGTTCTCAAACCTTCCTAATCAGGGCAAGGTTCTGGGTTTCTAGGGGGTCAATGGCTGCCATCCCTGCCTCTTAGGAAGAGGATGGAACATGGGTCAATTTAATTTTTTATGTCGTTGGGAAAAGGTGACAAATGAGGAACCTTAGATACATTATCTTATGCAAGGGTAGGCTACTATAGTTAGAAGTTTTGAGTAACATTGGATTCTTTTTGATGGGGCTAGAAATTATATTCTACCTATGATCATTATTCGTATTTCATGACCTGTTAAAATCAGTTATTTATTCACAAGACTTTGGGAAATGACATACACTTTCTTTGATTTCACTTTTTTCCATTTTGTACCAGAAAGGATTACCTCTGGCTTACCTGTCTCATGAGACCGCTGAGGGAATCAAATGAGATGTTATAAACTATAAAATCCTCTGACAAGTTTAAGATAGATGCTATTATATTAATCATCAGTAATGATGAGTAGAATTTCCCCAGAGAACATCACCAGACAGGCGCTATACTGGGTGGGTTTGTCAGGCTAAGATACGATGAAGGGATGCCAATGAATGCCATCAATCCCAGCAATCTGTTTTCTAAGATAAACCTGGCCCAAGCCATTTCCCTGTCTGCCTTTCCTTGTGAAAAGTGTGTGGGTTGTCCTGATTTCACAAGATGAAGGTCATCCATAGAATCAGTCAAGAAGAATTTCTGTAACATTTTCGTGTGCTACAGGGACAAATTATACCAAGATCTGTTTGTTAACAGCCATTTCTGGGAATAAGAAAAGGTATCATCAAAAATGAAGGACAAGTCTGCAACTAGAGGAACAGCTTCCCTAGTCGCTCGAAAACTCAAACCTTGCTTTAAATCGTGTCCAGGTTGTGTGGTGAACTTTTCCCTGCAGAGACTGAGCCACACAGCTCCCCACAGTGTCACCAAGAGGCACACGACCCAGTTTCTGTGGTCTGAGCTGAAAGATTACCCGAGTGTGTCCATTGCCACAACTGCCTGTAAAACATTATGTGGTGGACGCTTTTTAAAGAAGAAATGAGATAGTTTTCATTTGTTTCGCTTAAATTTTCATGTATAATGCTTATCTTTTTTTTACTTCTGAGGTCATGTTAATAAGCATCTTCACAAATAGTTATCAAGCAATTGGGAAGATAGTTCTGGGCTCGCAGTCTTAGAATACAAATCTACCCCCATACAGCCATATAAATTTGTCCTGGGCAGACAGGGATGATTGACTGTTATTGTTCTCTTGGGCTGACTCTGCCCATGTGGGTAAGTCACATGGGGTAATAGATTAACTCTTTCAAACCCATAGAAAGCATGTTCAATGGATCACATCTTTAGGGCAGAGTATTTTGATGGCATTCAGAAAGAAATAAATATTTTCTATTCCCATGTTGGGGGGGTCTGATTTTTGGAAGAGACTGGGGCATGGGTCATTTTTATTTTTTAAGGCTTTGAAAAAACTTAAGGTAAAGGTAACTGAGATCATTCACGCTAGAGAAAAGAAAGCTATCACACACAAGATAGAATCCATATGTCCACTGAGTACTTAAAAAGGGAAAATGAGGTCAACAAGGGTTATGTCTGAGGATTTGTGTATAAACAATGGTGACTGCTTCTGAATGGAGCATTCTAGGTGTTTGAAATGGTCCTTATGAACCTGCCCAAAGTGATGTCTCTTTATCCACGTATTTTTTGGTAAAGCTTTATCGTAGTGCTATATTTAAACATCACTTTGATTAATTAGAAGGGTTTGGGTTACGTAGATGAACAGTTGACGGAGGGGACAATTCTTCACTTTTTAATAAGGGAACAAAGTCATCAAGGCCTTAAGCATTCAAGAGTGATGTTCTTCTACTGATCTTTTTTGTCTGTGTAATTTTTTTTTCTCAAAAGAGATTATAAACCTCCTGCAACAGAATCACCTGAAAAGCTTGCTTTAATGCAGATTCCTAGATCCAATTCCAGACCTGCTAAATCAGAATCTTAGAGGCAAGATCAAAACCAGAATTTTTAATAAGCACCACAGGTTATTCTGATGCTTGAGATCCACTCCCCTAATGCTGGGTAGAGGAAAGGTTCTCAAAGTGTGTTCTTGGACCTGCAGCAATAGTATCACCTGGGAGCCTAGTAGAAGTCAAATTCTTAGGTCCTACCCCATACCTACTGGGTCAGAAATTCTGGGGTGGGGCCCTGCAGTCTGTTTTAGGAAGCTCTCTAGGGGACTTTGGTGCTCATCAAAGCCTCACGAGCACTGGAGAACAGCACGTAAGTTGCCTTCAGTAGCTCTTTCCAACAGTGGGAGGAAACTCATTCAGACCATGTAACACTGACATCCCCAGTTCTCTGGGTGGCACAGGAGGAGGTGAGCGGCAGGTACTTCATCTGTATTTACAGCCGCTCCCCGTGACTGACATTACCTAAGCTCCGCCTCCTGCCAGATCAGCCACATTAGGTTCTCAGAATCCTGCTATAAACTGCTCATGTGAGGAAGCTCAGCTATGCTCCTTGTGAGAATCTAATACCTGATGATCTGAGGTGGAGCTAAGGTAGTGATGCTAGCACTGGGGAGCAGCTGAAAAGACACGCTGGAACCATCTAGTTCTGGGAAAACAAGCTCAGGGCTCCCACTGATTCTGCATTATGGTGAGTTGTATAATTATTTCATTATATATTGCAGTATAATAATAATAGCAATTAAAATGCACAATAAATGTAATGCACTTGAATCATTCCAAAGCTATACCCCCAGCCCCTAGTCCATGGAAAAATTGTCTTCCATGAAACCAGCCCCTGGTGCCAAAAAGGCTGGGGACTGCTGATGTAATGCATTCCCACACTTGGGTTTTGTTTGAAACTTCAGATCAGAAGGAATTTTACAGGAGATTTAATCCAGCACTTTCTCTAGAGTTTAATCCCTTTCTTTTCCCTCTCTCCCTCTCTCCTTTCTTTCCTTCTTGTAATATTTAATAAGTACCATGTACGAGGGGCTGGGGATGCCGTGGTGAATGCAAATAGCAGCCTCCTGTCCACTTGGAGCTTTCAGTCTAGGGGAAAGAGGCATCTCCCATGATTCTGCTAATAATTGTAACATTAGAATTGTCATAAGTGCTGGTGGTAGGCAGGCAGGTGGTGCCCTGGGGGTATATAATAGATGGATTTGAGCGAGTCTGTACATCTTCTCCAAGGTAAAGAGTCCTGATGCAGCACTTCCTCTCAAGGGGAACTTTTGACATCCTGCTGGAGCCTGCTTAAAATTCTAAGATGAGCCTAAATGTTAGAAAATCTTTCCTTACGGTAAAAGTCTTCCACACTCTACTTTAGTCTGCACGATCCTGGCTGTCGTGTCTGAATCCACATGGAACCAATCAAGTCCTTTTTTACACCCCAGATCTTCACAATAGATGAAAATCTCTTCTTTCTAGGGTTTCGTTTTTTCCTTTCCAAGGCTGTGGGATACATCATTCACTTGATCTTCTTTAGAAGCACTCCACTTTTTTCCTTTATTTTAAAAATGTTTGTACATATTCTGGTGCTCAGCACAAGCTACAGGGATGGAATGGTAAGCTCAGAGGAGCATATCTCAGAGTCCACATGCGACCATCTTTGTCCTGTTATACTCCACACTTCTGAAGCCCCAACTCACCTGCTTTGTGGACAACTGTGTCACCTCACTGACTCACTCACACTGAGCTTGTGCTTAAGTGAAACCCCAGGGTTTTGATTTGGGGAGGGTCCCTTTATTAATTCAATCTGTTTACCAGTTCTTTTTTGCATACCTACTACATATCAGACACACATGGTGAACTTTTGTGGCTGTGTTTTTGATCTTATGTGCTAGATTCATTTATCCATATTATATTTCATTTTGGATCTCGAGAACCTGATTCTGACATCCACTAGACTGTTAGAAACTTGGAGTTAAAAGCCGTATCTTTTTTTCAGCTTTGTATCCTCAGGGCCTATAGAGCTCAGCTTATAGTAGGTAAATAACAGTTAATGACTATTATATATACAGTATATAGACGTACACACACACACACATATGCACACACATTCTTTTCTAAGTAATTGAAAATTTTTTGAGGGCAAGACCCTTGAGATTTCCTTTGTGATATCAATAACCTCAGTCCTTTAACCAGCACTCATCAATTAGATTGTTTAACTATTTGATAATGTTTTATTTGCATTATCAGCCAGTCTAGAGTTCTTCATTGTGTCAAAGAAAATCATGTAGGGTGTGATTTAATAATTGCCTTAGTAAAGTCTAGACATGGGATGTCTCCAGCAGCCTTCTAATCTACCAATCTATTATGTCTATCAAAAGGAAACGAGGTTAGTCTGTCTTCACCTATGCTACAAATCACCACTTCCTTTCCTCTGTTGACAATCTTTTTTCACATTAATTAACAAGTTAAGAATGCATGAGCTTTACTGCTTTTAGCTGGAGAGGCATGAAGTATTTTTCTGTGTGGTTAAAAATTTGTCTCAAAACACCATCTTCATTAGAAACACATTTCTTCCATTTGTTTGAGTAGTGTGTTCTGGCCTCTGAGTTAGTTCTGGTATCTGTATTTTCAACCCGAGCAACACCATGGCAGCTCGTCCGTGGGTCTCTGGATCTCCATGCAGCGTATATACATTTTCATTGGGGGAAGTGTATTTCTCCTCTTTTCCTGGTAGGTCTGTGTTCACTAACATAACATGATTTGATCAGTAGATTAATATTTTAGAATAATAGTTTACAAACCATAGTCCAGGGACCTCTGATAATTCACCAGTTTCTTCTAAGTACCTGGGGCTAGTTCCCATAAGCGTTATCATTTGTAGGGCAGCGCCTGTGGCTCATCGAGTAGGGCACTGGCCCCATATACTGAAGGTAGTGGGTTCAAACCTGGCCTTGGCCGAACTACAAAACAGAAAAATAGCTGGGCGTTGTGGCGGGAACCTGTAGTCCCAGCTACTCGGGAGGCTGAGGCAAGAGAATCGCCTAAGCCCAGGAGTTGGAGGTTGCTGTGAGCTGTGTGATGCCACCGCACTCTACTGAGGGCGAGAAATGGAGAGAGTTATCATTTGTAATACCGTAATAAGTATTTGGTTAGGTTGGTCTTGTATAAATATGTTTTTAAATAAAAATAAAACTTTTAGGCTCGGCGCCTGTGGCTCGGGCTAAGGCACCAGCCACGTACATCTCAGCTGGTGGGTTCAAATCCAGCCCGGGCCCGCCAAACAACAATGACGGCTGCAACCAAAAAATGGCCAGGCGTTGTGGCGGGCGCCTATAGTCCCAGCTACTTGGGAGGCGGAAACAAGAGACTCGCTTGAGCCCAGGAATTGGAGATTGCTGTGAGCTGTGATGCCACAGCACTCTATCCAGGGTGACAGCTTGAGGCTCTATCTCAATAAATAAATAAATAAATAAATAAATCTTTCATTACCACCTCACTTGGATGGACACCATTCACTATTAATTCTAGTGAGGGGGTTTCCTTTTCTTTTCTTTTTGGTAATGTCATGTCACTTTCTGTCTGGCCCTCAGTCAGTTCACTTATAAAATGAGGAGTTTGGACTAGATGATCCCTAGTCTGGGATCAAACTCAGGAATTATGTGCTTCTACTGAGGAGGAAAGTCTCATTTAAAATACCTTTAAAATTAAACCATCACAGACACACATGCACAAGTGCTTGTAAAGCTGGTGAAATCTGAGTGTGAAGGCTGGACCCCATCAAAGTCCGTTTCATGGTGGTGATTTTGTACTATAGTGGTGCAGAAGGGCATACGGGATCTCTATTTTGTCTTACCATAGTACGTGAATCTAAAATTGTCTCAAAATAAAAAGGTTTAAAACATTAGAGTGTTACAAGTGGCCTTCGGAGGTATGGGCCTTGCTTGACCACACTAGCTTAAAGAAGCTATTTAACCTCCCTGAAATTCAGTTTTCTTGTCCTCTGTAGAGTGGGCATATTAACGCCTACTTGATGTTGACAAGATTATAAAACACGTTGTGTTAGATATCTCAGAAAGTCACATACTCCATGGTGGGGACTCAGGAAGTGTCAGCTTCCTTCCTCTGTGCCCCTTCTCCTTGTTGGAAAAGAAACAAGCAAACAGGCTCCCTGCAGCTGTGCTGGGAAAGTTCCCTCAGACCGAAGCCAGAGACGGAACGGTGAGCCCTACAGCAGTGTAGCGAGTAATGCTGTTACATAACTTTCATAAATCCCTGGGCAGATCAGTTAACAGAGCTTGGCGAAGTTGACCGATGAAATAAAAAAATAAGGCAGCCTCCAAACCCGGCCTGAGTCAGGGAGGCGTCGGGACACAGCAGCCAGGGTCAGAATCTTAGAATGACTCCACGGGACTCGGAGCGTCAGTGTCTCAGTTGACTCAGATTTGTTATAAATCTGTGTAAGTGGAAAAAAACAAAAGTGATTTTCTTTCTGGCTTGCCCCCTGAAAAACTGTCCCCAAGGGGGCCTAGAGAATTTTTCCTTCCCTTGCAAAATCCTTAATGATGTCTCCCAAATATGAGTTTTCCATGCAGCTGCACGGATGAGGAAATCGGGAGACTAAAGAGAATAGTGCTTTCCTAGACATTTCTTGCTCCTGAGAATGTGATTGTTGAACAAATGGCCAAGAAGTGTCTCTCACGTGTCTCCTAAAGTGCTTCGAGTTTCCCAGGGCTCTTTCCTCACCCGTGAATGTTTTAATGAAGGCCTGAAATACAGAAGGCAAACTTACCAAATTTCCAGATGATACTGAGATGAAAGGGAGTGGGGGACAGAATTACAATTTTAAAATGACTTTGTCAGGCTTTGGGATACTGGGCTGGTGACAGGAAGCTGTAATTTAACAGGCATAATGTTAAAGTCAACAGCAGAAGAGCAGAGTAGCCAGAGTTTTATATGACAAAGTTATAGGGATTTTATTTGACTCCATGAAAGATAGGCTCCAACCATATGGTGTGGTTAAATTAAAAACAGGTTGGAGGTCAGAAAAAGGAAAGAAAGTATCTTTCTGCTTTATGTAATTTACACGAGTCAGACAATACCCGGTGTATGGTATTCACTTGTAGGGGCCAAGTGTATGAAAGATGTTGATAAATTAGAATGGATCGCTGAAGGAAGGAAGGAGAAGGGAGAGCTAAATTTAGAAGATCCAAAAGATAAGTTTGTTTAAAGAATGGCTGAAGGAAAATAAGGATATTCAGCTGATTGCTGTTTTTTTAGAGTTACCATATGGAAAAGGAGTAAACTTGTCTATTTTGCTCTGAAAGGGAGAAATGAGATTAATGAGAGAGAGAGTTCGTGGAAGCAGATTTTGGCTCGATGGAAGGAAAATTTAGAGCGGTTCAGTGACAGAAAGAACTATTCCATTAAATTGTGAGCTTCTGTCACTGGAAATATTCAAGCCAGGGCTGAACAAATGTCTCCCTGGGATTCTAAAGGGTCCCAACATTGAACTAGAACTTTGGGTAAGTGACCTTTAAGATCACTTACAAGTCTCATAGTCTATGATTTAATCAACCATGAATGCCAAGGCCACTTATGACACGCCAGACCCAAACTTTCAACTCTTGGCTCTGATACTGACCAGCTGTGTGACCTTCAGCTAAGAAATTAACCATTTCTTGCTCTGGTTTCCTCAACCATGAAACGTGGGAGCTGAATCTACTCATGTCTAAGTTGCTTCCCAGCACACCAGTCTTCTCAGCCATCCTCATGATTAAAATATCCTGGAAACAGAGTTGACTGATACCTGCCATTTTTTTAAGCCTGCTTATAAGGAGAAGGCTTAAAAACTGAAAACTATTGTTATTCTGGGGGCCATTGAACTAAACTCAATGTGCCTGCTGGCAGGAGAGCTGGTGATTGTGAAACTGAGATTTGTTCCCATGAGGTCTGTGGCAGGAAGTTGATCCAGTATGCAATAATCTGAATTGCCTCAGACACCTGTCCACTCTGGCTCAGCTCAGCAACACCTTTGCAAAGGACGTGGAAGAAATGAAGATCGTGTTACCATCGCAGTATAGCTCTCTCTTTTACAAAACAAACCTTTGTTCTTTATTTGCTTAACGATCTGGCAGTTGCTGTTAAGCTTCACTGATGATCCTAAGAACAAATATTCATAGAACAGCTTATATGTGGCAAATCTGTTCTAAAAACAGTATATAAGCTAATTTATTTAATCAGTTTTATAAACTGGAAATCTAACGATGAGTCAGATTAGATCCTTTTCCCCTCTGGAAAGGGAATAGTTAAAATCAATTTTAAGGGGTTTTTTTAATGGTAAAAAAAATCCCACTTTCAGATCCATGCTCTTATTCTCTGAGGCTTTGTTGTTCAATGACTATAATTTCTTCTGTGGTTGGATCTCTAATACTTTTTTTCTCTGCTTATAGGAAGGCGTCTCCCTTGATTTCTCTTTAATGCTCACATCATTGTCTCCAAGTCTCATTTCTTCAGTTATTTTTTTCCCCAAAATCTTTGAAAATACATTTGTCAGTGGGAATGTCATCATTTGCTTTGACAGAGATATATAAGGTAATGAGAGAATTTCAAACACTTTCTTCTGAGGTTGGTGGGGGAAGAAATAAATAAATGTATGCTTCTTGTAACGACGTGAAGAATTTAAAACTTGATTCCCTTGGCTTGAGGGTCTGGCCATACTCAACTCCATCTAAATACAGTACCATATTTTCTTCCGTCTCTTTGTCTTCTTAGGATGGAAATGAAAACAGCTGTTAAAAATAAGAGCACATGAGTCAGTCTCGAATCCCAATGTAGTAATTACAGTTTTCATCTCAGTTGGTAATGTTGTCCCAGTTTACTGAGCCCCATATCACAATCCCCTTGTGGGGAGAACACTACCGATGGTGTTGTCAATTTTATAGCAAGACCTTAATTTTTGTTTTCCAAACCTCTAACATTAAACATTAAATCAGTTGCCAAGCCAAGAAAAATAACAAGGGAAAAATACTTCAATTTAAAAACTTGATTCTTGGGATGTGCCCTTTTTCTGATTTAGATTCTGACCAGCTCCCTCCGTTGGTGTTAAGAAATGTCAGTTCTCCGTCTACATTTTTTGACAGTGCAGATTCTGGGCTTCATCGGATCCTCACTGTGAAGAATTGTGCTTGAACTCTTATAGAAACTATACCTTGAATTGCATTTTCCGTTTTCCTAGTTCTTAAGGCTAATGAACTAGTAAGCCAATCTTGAAAGAGTCATCCACAATCTGTTAATTGATTGTCATCTTTTAAAAGACTGATCTTTTAATTCTGCCGAGTCTTTCCTATCAACCATTTAGTCGTTGACTGAAATAGTCCCACTGCCTAAAGCTGTGATGGTTGCTCCTCCCTGCACCAGGCCCCCGAGAATGAGCTGTTGTCACGGACTGATCTGACATTGCTCTCCAAAGGCAGTTTATGTGCCGTCCTTAAGAGATTTTCATACGGAGGAAAGGGCAGGAACTTGGCCCTTCACTCACTTTACTTTGCCCACTTTATTTCCCCTCGATTTCTTTATTGCTTGATTAGATTATTTCTGCAGTTCATTTCCCCACTAACATTTATATAATTCTGTTATCACTGTGTCCTCCAAGAGCTAATTTATATGTTAGAAATGAAGACAGAGCTTACATTGTGTGATACGTGCATTCTGAGGCGGCCATTCAGCCCCAACTCCCTCCCCAATCCCTGAAATCCCACCAGTAGATTTTTGTTCCTTGCCAGGATGTTACCTCTCAGATGTGACACCTTTTAAAAGGTGTTTGGATGTATAAACTCATAAAAATAGTATGTGAGGCGATATAACGTGTAGTGGTTAGCAGCAGGCTCTGAAATCCAAATGCCTAAATTCACGTCCTGAATCTGCCATTCACTAACTCTGTGATAATTCATTCATCTTTCTGGGCTTCCACTCCTCATCTGCAAAATGGGGATGATAATACTCCCCACTGAAGGTATTGTGAGGTTTCAATGAAATAGGTAAAGTCAAGTAGGGGCGTGCAGCCTGCTACATGCAGATCACATGAGAACTTTTTTGCTCACCTGTCGTGACAGATATAACAAAAATCGTGCACGGACCTTTTTTTTTCTTCTGCTCATCAGCTTTCCTTAGTGTTTGTGTGTGTAATGTGGGGCCCGAGATAACTCTTCTTCCAATGTGGCACAGAGACACCCCAGTAGATGAGCAGTATCCTGCTGTAAGTGTTTGTAACTGTTAGCTTTCGTTCACGTACATTTGCATATTATATTGATGTGCTTTTGATAGAAAGCTGATACAAGTCACAAATTAGAGTTTTGTTTGAGAAAGTGGGAGGTGCCACTTTGAACACACAAGGTGCTGTTAAGGGGCAGCCTGCCTTTGTGAGGCGCTGGACTTGGGAGCAGAAAGTCACTGGATTCTGGGGAGGGGGAGGGAAGCATTCCTAAGAGAAAGGAAGGAGCTGGACCTGCTTCTAGTCTTGACCAGTATGCTCAGTATGTGGCCGATTAATCCGCTAGGACGGCGAACCAGTATAAGGTGCACACCTGCAAAGGAACTTGGAATTCAGGACTTGCTTAGCTTTTTCTGTGTCTCCTAACTCCATGCCTTGTGATATTCAGGTAGGTAATACCAGGGGTCTGAAACATTGCAGTGGAAGAACCTTGGAAAAATGTGAAATGAAATGTTTTACTTTATTAAGTGCCCCTTCCTTTTGCCTTTAGATTACAAGAAGCAGATGACATTTGAAGCTCAAGCCTTTTTGGAAGCCGTGCAGTTCTTCCGACAAGAGAAGGGTCACTATGGCTCTTGGGACATGCTCACTGGGGGTGAAATCCAGGTAACACAGGGCTCGGAATTTGGGAAACTCTCTCTGTCTGAGTGGTGAGAAGTCAGGGTCATTTTAACCGATCCAATAAAACGTTGCAAAAATGGAAGATGTGGCTCCAAAGGCCATTCCTCTCATTGTCTAGAGTAATGATATTCAACCAGGGTTCTGTGAGAGGATCTTAGGTGTGCCTCGAGCATGTTTAAAAGATCATTGATTAAATTATTTTTGAAAGAAATTCAAAGCACAGTAAGGATATTCTTTTTTTTCCACTCTTTTTCTGTTTGATCAACATGATTTAAGTATGCTGTGGAAGTTTAACTATAGGTTCAAGTGTGCCGTGAGATTAAAAAAAAAAAAAAAGATTGGGCGGTGCCTATGGCGCCAGCCCCATATACTGAAGGTGGCGGTTCAAACCCGGCCTCAACCTAACTGCAAAACAGAAAAATAGCCGGGCGTTGTGGCAGGCACCTGTAGTCCCAGCTACTTGGGAGGCTGAGGCAAGAGAATCGCCTAAGCCCAGGAGTTAGAGGTTGCTGTGAGCTGTGTGATGCCATGGCACTCCACCCAGGGTGATAAAGTGAGACTCTGTCTCTTTAAAAAAAAAAAAAAATGTTGAAAAACACTGGCCTAAAGGGATTGGTCAGCAAGCTGCTAGGCACCCACTATGCAGACTAGCACACTGGGCACTAACTAGGGCAGCCAAAAACCACTGCAACAACAGGGCCACTTCTACCGTTTTTATGTAGAAAGAATTATTCTTTCAAAGGCTCTTCTGCTTCCAGACTAGAAGCAAGTGTGAGTCGTGAGGTATAGTGCAAAGCGTGTAGCAGGGCTTTGGGGTCAGCTGATGTGGACTTGAATCTTGCCAATTTAACCTCTTTTAGTCTTAGATTGCTCCTCAAAAAAATAACATGAACCTTGCAAGATTATGAAAATAAAATGAGATGCAATTTGACAAGCATTTGGCACACAGCTCCTGAATGATATGTAAATGAAGTCCTGGGTAGAAGCAAATGTTAAAAGCATTAGACTATTTTCTATGTGTTTCATTTAACTTTTAGTTTTCGGTCCTCTGTGTGAATTATAATTTCCCATTATCCTGATTAAATGCCGGTCATAGCCTAATTGTTCCCAGCGACAATGTTACAAGTCTCTGTGGGAAACTGTGTTTTTTGATGTGACCCCAGCCTCCCCAGTGATACCGTCACATGGCTGATTCAGCCAAGAAGATTAAAGTGGGTTTGGGCCTTTAATTAGAGGAATACAGGGTCCAGAATGCTATTTCTTTTTTTTTTGGTTCCATCTCCAGGGTACGTCTTTGGGAGCTGGGAAAATTTGGAATTCCTTTGTTAAGGAATAATATTTGGAAGATACCAGATGGTGCCTTGTCTCTGCATGGTCATTAAACATTTAAAGCCAAAAACATTTTCTCATGATGATGGAGCTGTTCTTTATTGTTTTACCATACGAAACATATGTTTACCATCAGAATCACGTCCTTTTATTGGTAGATTCTAAGCCCATTTTTTTTCCCAGCCTGAGACTTCTTCCAAAAATGTAACTAATTCTTAGTTTCTAATAGTTTGGGGAAGTACATTCATTTTTTTCTTTTTTTTATTAAATCATAGCTGTGTGCATTAATGCAATCATGGGGTACAACATGCTGGTTTTATATACAATTTGAAATGTTTTCATCAAACTGGTTAATATAGCCTTCATGGCATTTTCTTAGTTACTGTGTTAAGACATTTATAGTCTACACCTAGTAAATTTCACATGTACCCTTGTAAGATGCACTGTAGGCGTGGCCTCACCAATTACTCTCCCTCCACCCATTCTCCCCCCTCTCCTCCCCTCCCACTCCCCTTTCCTCTTCTTCTTGAGCTATAATTGGGTTATAGCTTTCATAAGAAAGCTATAAATTGGTTTCATAGTAAGACTGAGTACATTGGATACTTTTTCTTCCAGCCTTGAGATACTTTGCTAAGAAGAATATTGCACACTGTGGAATATTATGCAGCCTTAAAGAAAGATGGAGACTTTACCTCTTACATGTTTACATGGATGGAGCTGGAACATATTCTTCTAAGCACATTCATTTTATAAATCAGAGAGGACTAAAGAGTTCATGGTACTTAGGCCAAAAAGAACAACCAAAGCATAAGCAGAGGAAGCTGAAACATTTGACACTGATTGGCCTGCCATGAAACCCAACATATTTCCTATATAGATCAGTATTAAAATGCCTTTATAATGTTCAAATTCTATTTGTTTGCTTCACCAATCTTATGAGGTGGGTAGGGTAGTTTGATTATTTCCATTTTGTAAATGAGAAAACTGAGGGTGTCATATGACATGTGAGTGACTTGCCCAGTTTTATTCATTTAACAACTATTTATTGAGTGCCCACTGTATGCCAGGCACTTTGCTTGGCACTAATGATCCAGAGATGGACAAGACAGAAGGGGCTGACCCCTGTTCTGTGGAGGATGCTGATTGTTTCAGGGTCACATGCTCAGTGGACAAATGGGAAAGGAAATAATGGCTTCTGTCTCCCAGCCCAGTGAAAAATCAACACCAACCATGAAAATGTACTAAGTTGGCGGTGGCTCACACCTGTCATCCTAGCACTTTGGGAGGCCAAAATGAGTGGATTGCTTAAACTCAGGAGTTCCAGACCAGCCTGAGCAATAGAAACATTAGCTAGGTATAGTGGTTAGCACCGATAGTTCCAGCTACTCAGGGGGGGCAAGAGGATCTCTTGAGCTCAAGAGTTTGAGGTTGCTGTGAGCTATGATGCCACAACATTCCTTTGAGAGTGACAAAATGAGAAGAAAGATCGACAAACGCTGCCATTTTCAAGTCACCCAAGGAGAAGTTTTGCTCCCCTAGGAATCTGAGAATCCTTGGTGAAATCTCAGACTGAAAAAAGTGAGTGCTAGATTATTTGTAGCACCCTCCAGGTGAGACAAAGAACGTCCAGAAAGCACGCAAAGCTGGTCTGTGATAGAAATGCATTTGGAGCTAGCTCGAAGAAGCTGGTAAAAGGAAATAGCTTCTGAAACGTCCCTGTATGGGACCAGGTGAGGATGAAGGTTCATTGTAAGTTCTAATACATGGAGCTTAACAGTGAAGTAATATCTCCCCTGAGACTCAGAAAAAAGAGGCCGGGCCTAGAAAGTCTACCAGCTAGTTAAAGAAAATGACATGACATACCAGAGTTTGAGAAAATGACATCTTTTGTTTAAAGCACTGGGTTTATTTGCATTTTTTTCTTCCTGTCTGCAGTGAACTTAATCCTAACACTGTCCTAACCCTCTCTACCCTAGGGGCCTGGGTTCAGAAGAGTTTCCCCTTCATTATTATTATACTGTCTTCTTAGTAATGACTCACACAGCAAGTATGGCAGGCCCTCACGACCACGGTTATTTTAGGCAAGTGTCCAGGCAAAGAAAATATCTCCAAACAACTTACTTGCCTGACAGACTGTTAAGGTGAAGATATTTGTATACCAGTAACAACATCAACATATTTTGTACTTGTCAATATAAATGTATCAAATGAGCTATGAGGGAAGGTGCTTTGCAAAATGGAAAGTACCCACAGTTATTTGGCATATGAACCTCCGTAGTTGACCATCTTCCAACACTGACCACCTCCTTAAGTTGACCTAATTTTCATAGACCCGACATATAGCACATGTATGTGTCAGTACAGCTGCCCTCGTTCCTTAGGTTGACCACCTCCATATGTTGACGAGTTTCTTTCAGTCTCTCGGGTGGTCAACTTACAGAGGTTCTACTGTATTTGTTATTCATCTTTAAATTAGCTAGATAGATGAGAGAACAGCTCATAATTCCCACATAGTAGAGTGGTTTCAGCACGTGCAAGCCACTCCCATTTTAGGCCCTGTCTGTACATCCCAGAGTTGTCTTTTCTTGAACCATGTTGAGCGTGATCCCCCTTTGAATGGATTCTTTCCTGCACAGCCACTCAATAACACGAGGGCACAGTGCCAGCGGCCTGGCCAGACGGTGGGGCCGGGGCACCTCAGGAGGAGGGCGGGCTCTCTGGAGCTCACGCCACCCTCTCAGCGTCAGCGTCTGAAAGGAAGCGGTGTGCAGCGGCCTTCAGGGGAGAGGCTGGGATTGTTCGTTTTGATCAGCCTCATGACATGTTTGGTTTCTTCTATGTGTGTTAGAATTTAAAAGTTGCCACATCCCAGCAGTTAAGTGTATACAACACCTCCTCTTTTCTTTTTTTTTTTCTTTTAAACAAGTGATATTTTTAGGGCCCTTATGGTAAAACTCTGGATCCTGTTCTGAGGGGAGTAGGTTAGGAAACTTTAATATTATGATTTATCTGTTAGATTAACTACTTCCCCTAGAAGCGCTTAGGACCCTGCTTGTCCCCAATGTAGGAGAGCTGACCAAGGCAGGGGATCCCAGAGTAGACCGTGGGCCTGGGAGGGACCTCACAAAGTCAGGGCAGGGTGGGGTGGGGCTGAAGGTTAGAGGCCAAGGGTGACAGTGTTGGGATGAGACACCACTGGGTTTCGCCACCCAGAGGCCCTCCCTGCCCTGTGTCTAAGCCTCAGCCTGCCCCCATCCCCATCCTTGCAACCCATTCCCACCCACCCCTGTTTCCCCCCTAAACATAGTTCCTTTTCAATTCCCTAAGCTGTAAAATAGAACCAAATTTCTTGGAACCCTGTGTGGGAAAGGCTGAAAGAAAACTATAAGCCCACCCAGATAGAATGTTCTTTTTCTTTGGCCTCTGTATATAACATCTTTTCAAGCCCGTTTTCACACTTACGCTCAAATTCAAACCAAACCCTGCAAAAGGGTGAATTAGGACAATTATGATGATTCTTGAGTCAAATACTCTTCCACCCATTGATTTTAAGTTCTTGTGCCAGTCCCCTTCCTTTGTGGCTCACTGTCTGCACGCCCCCCTTGGAGCAGATGTGTTTTAACAGGAGCTTATCCCATTGATCAATGTGGGGTTTGTGGATTATTAATTACCTACTGAATCTAGCTGTTAGATCTGCTCACTGCCATGGAGTTTTGTACTTGTCCAGTTCCTCTTACTTGCCTCAGAAACTGGTGACTCTCTCGACTACCCACAAGAAAGACAAAAACAACCCGACCACTGCATCATCAGGGCTAGTGGAAACGCCATGCTCATTATAACCTTTGCCACACCAGGCAGATGGGCACTGCAGGTGCCCCACTTGCTGCGCTGCCCTGAGCGGGCTTCTCTCCCAGGGGCCCACAGGCACAGCGGGACTGGACGGCTCGTCCACGTCCACCCTGGGAGGGTCCTGTTTAGTTCAGCTGAAGCATCACACCTTGCTGTAGCAGAGCTCTGGAGAAAGGCGAAATCTACTGAGCTCATATGTATTTCCACTAGCATGAGGCTGACCCCTGACCTCAGAATAAAATCTTCCTTAATTCCCAGAGCGTAATTTGAATTTTTATGAGAAGCAAGGAGGAGGTCAATTATTTTGGACAAATATTATTTCAAACTCATTGAACAGATGTCTCAAGTGATTCTCGACTTTTCTGCCTGTTTTCATTCCTAAAACGAGGTTTGCCCTTTTGTATATCCTAGTCTGCAGCGTACTACTGAAAGCTGAGCTGTGGGACCCAAAGGACCCCCCAGAAAACATAGTTTTTCCAAGTGAACGTGAATAGCAGAGCTTCTGCAGGTCAAGGCCAGGAGCAGGGAAGAATGGGCCAGTGCCACATGGAGCGTTGTAATGAATGAATGTATAGAATGCCGCTCAGATTCCAGAGAAACATACTAACTCATCTAAGAGAAATTTTAGGAGAGTTTTGGGAACACATTTTTAAAAGGCTCTTGAAAATTTCAGGCCCCTCCATATTTTGCTTAACCCACCAATATCCAATTGCTCCAAAGTGTTTGTTACTCCCTTCTTTTTCAACCTGTATTCGGCTTTATCAAAGATGCTTTTTACAGTCACAGTATTCTAGGCAGGACATGGACAGAGAGTTGTCAAGAGTACACCACAAACTTTCCAGCCCCCTTCTTCAGTGGAGTGTCCTTGTCGGAAATCCATAATTAACTGAGCGAAGTCTTCCTTCAACTCCACTCGTGATTGCAGGGAGGGCTGACATTTCACCTGTAGCATGTCGTTGGACAGCTTTTCATCAGCTGACCCTGACTTTCAGGAAAGGAAATGAAAATCGCAGAAGTATCAGTCTGAAGACCCATAACCTTAAAAAAATACTGCTGCTCTTTCCAGGGACACCGTCTCTATGGTATTTCTAGAACGTCCAGATTGCCTGACACTCTCCTAACCAATTTGGGGGGGGGGGGGGTCAGTTCCCAACAGCTGTCCAAGTTTAAGGGAGTTAAATCCATGCTGATGGCAGAGAGGGAGAAGAGGACATAAAAACGAATTTCCATTTTTGCACACCACAAGGGTCGTGCCAAGGCATTTGTGTATGTCAACATCGGGGAATCCCTCCTCCTGGGAACCAAGAGAAACCTCTCAGAACATGAAGGGAAAGGTGTTTCTCACATCAGTCCAGCTCCAGATGCATTCTGTTAGTGGTGTATGTCCCTTCCTCAAAAAAAAGAAAAGAAAAAAATGTTCCAGGTACTAACAATATAATACCTAAACAAAATTCTGCAATTTTTTTCTTTTTTTCTTTTTTTTTTCTTGAGAGTGTCACTCTGTTGCCCTGGGTAGACTGCTCTGGCATCATAGCTCACAGCAGCTTCAAACACCTAGGCTCAAATGATCCTCTTGCCTCAGCCTCCCAAATAGCTGTGACTATGGGTGCCCAACACAAGGCCCAGCTAGTTTGTGTATTTTCAGTAGGGACAGGGTCTCACTCTTACTCAGGCTGGTCTTGACCTCCAGAGCTCAAGCAATCCACCTGCCTCAGCCTCCCAGAGTGCTAGGGTTAAAGGCGTGAGCCACTGTGCCTGGCCAAAATTCTGCATTTTCATAAAACAGTATTCTAAATTATACAGTCACCAGAAACACACCGTTAGCAAAAGTGCACCCACTTCACGTGGCATGTCCACCACTTTCATTTTCTGTACCTGGCCAGTCGGGGGGGGGGGGGGGGGTTTTTCTACATACTTCACAATGCTATTAAATTCTTTTTCTAAAAAGAAATTTAGGGGAATCGGGTGGCAAAA
>CAUYON010196263.1:0-15843 GCA_963573935.1 Arctocebus calabarensis
AGATATGCAGAAAACATGCAGTCAAAAAATTTTACATTCCAATACATGTAGAGACAGACAAAACAGAATAAAAAGAACTCTCTTATGTTACATAAACAAAACTCAAATTAAGCAAACTTTTATAATTAAAAACCAAAAAAAATAAAAAAGGTCAGACAATAAAGTTTGGAAACTCATCTTAGGAAAAGTGCTACATACCTCATTGCTGAATATCACCAGTCATCTTCAAATTACTCCGCTGGGGAATCTATATACCAATTCCAACATCTAACCCACCCTTCAAAGCCCTTTTTCTAGGACAAGGTCATGAACTTAATAGTCAGACCTTGTATAAGCATGAGCAATCATATAAAACAAACAGAGAGAAAGAATATCAAAAAACCTTACTACATAAGAAATTCAAAACGTAAATAAAATGAAAACATAAAAGGCCAATAATTATGTATGGACTTGAGGAGGACTTAAAAAATATTCTCTAGAGAGGCCCAGAACCAGTGGTGTGGATATCTCATAGATTTTCAAAACATAAATCATTAGGAATGGACTACTGAAATTGGTTTTATTTCCCCCCAAATTAAAGGACACATACATACAGACATGCAAAACACCCTCTGAGACATCAGCCACATGCTTCTGAACTCTACAGTCTAAATTAAACAAAAAATCATACAAAGTCCCTGGTAGTCTTAACAGAAGGAGAGATGGATCAAGGTATGTGGGTATGGGTAGGATAGATAATATCACTTCCTCTTCCTTTCCTATGTTTGCCCCAAACAGTCAAAGAGCCACGGATAGAAGAACAGTGCCTGTGCCTTGTCCCACATCAGGGTCTGTTCCCCCAGGCCAAATTCCACAAGAGGTCGTTAGCTTAACCGTTCAGTGCAAAGGGGACTAATGTGCAGTGGTCAGGTCAGTGCAAACAGGGATGTTGTGCAGAGACTGAGCTCAAGTAACAGTAATGTGGCTTCCTAACTGTGAAATGTCAAGACAGTTATTAAACTTCTTTTTCTTTATTAGTAAAACAGGTGCATTTATCACCTCCATCTCATACTGTTCTTGTTAGAGTTTGATGAATATGCATGTATTAACAAGGAAGAAAAATTGTTGACACATTGTAAACATTTGTGGTAAAGTCTGTTTGCATCTTTATGGTGTTACATATTATTAATCAATCCCGGGTCATCTCATTTCCTTGGGCAAGTAATTTGTCCATCTGTGACTGAGGTATCTCATCTGTGAAATGAAGATTGTGGTATACTGACCCTACATGGCCTCTGCCAGCTTTGACTGTTTTATGGAGATATAACTACCACAAAATCTATGCTTTCAAATTTAACTTTTATTGACTTTTAGTTTATTCAAAAGGCTGTACATCCCTTATCACTATCTTATTTCAGGACATTTCCATCACCTTCAAAAGACACCCTGTAGATGTTATTGGTTATTCTTTATCCCTCCTCCACTGGTAACCCGGTAACCACTATTCTACTTTGTATCTCAATGGTTTTGTTCACAATGGACATTTTATATGTAGTAATAGTAAAAAAATGTATGGCCTTTTGTGTCTGCCTTCTTTCACTGATTACCATATTTTCAAAGTTCATTGACATAGTGCATGTCAGTATTTCATTCCTTTCAATTACTAAACACTATTCCATTGCATGGAAACACAACATTTTATTTGCCCATTCATGTGTTTATGGTCATGTGAATTATTTCCACTTTGGGGGCATTATAAGTAGCACTTCCATGAATATTTGTGTATAAGATTTTGTTTGGACATATATTTTAGCTTCTCTTGGGTATATATCTACATGGCATTGCTGGTCATATGGTAACTCTATGTTTAACATTTTGAAGAATCTATCTGATTTTGTTTCAAAGTGCCTGTAATGTTATCATTTTCACATCCTTCATATCTTCAGCTATTTCATCAAAACTCAGCTTCTAATTGAGGTCTTTCTTGATTGTTTGAATCTTGCGACCAGTACACATAGAACACCAGATCCCCTTTACCCTCAATGTATATTCTTCCCCTTCACCTGTATCTTTTATTATTTTCTAATGATATATAATTTACTTATCTCTCTTTCCTCTCCTTGCATGTAGAATGCAAGTCCCATGAGGACATATGATTGTCACCAGTAAATATTTGTTGACTGAATACCAAGTGGCACTATATAGCTATCATAATTAAAACAATTGAAGATCTGATTCAAGAAGTGATAGAAGGATCATTTTAACAAAATTGAAAGCTTAAATATTTCCAGGAAAAATGTCTTATTAGAAGAAACAAAAAACTAAAGTTAAAAATCTCGCTCCCTAAAATTTACCCAAATAAATTTCACATGGGTTGAAAAGTTGAAGTATAAAATATGAACTGTGAAATCCCATTGATCCAGAGAGAGGTATAACCTATCCACTTAAAGGAAAGGAAGCAAATTGGAGAAAAATGTTTTTGTAGAATGAACTCATATTTGCATAAACATAGACAAGACAAAAAGAGACTTACGTGTATACACTTGTATGTGGGTTAGTAATTAGGGAGCCGGCCCCCAAACAACCTGTGAATGTCTCCAATGCTGGTTGGTGATGAGGGAATGAGGAAAATGAAGACAATAGAAATAAAGTAGAGCTTATGGAGTAGGCCCCAGAGATCAATAGCCTTTGTTCTAGAGACAGCAGTTCATCCGAGTATTTTCAAGTGGACTCAGTTTTGACCTGTGTGAAAACTCAGTAGGGGAGGTGGAGTGATTATTATATCTGGTTGGTGGGCTAAGTCCTTCCAATTCTCTGTCTCAAATATTTCCTGAGGAGAGGGAGAGGGAGAAGAGAGAAGAGGAGAAGGGAGGGGAGGGGAGGACAGAAGAAGAAAGGAGAGGAACAAAAGGAGAAAAATCAAAGGAAGGGAGGTAGAAAAGGGAAGGGAGGGGAGGAGAAGAGGAGAGGAAATGGTACAGTGTACACTATCTGGGTGATGGGCACCCTCACATTCTTGTCTCAACCAGTATAAAAGCAATCCATCTAGCCAAAATATTTGTACCCATTGTATTCTGAGATAACAATAAGTAAAGTAAAAATCAGAAACAAAATTTATGAAATTACCCACAACAGTGGAGTAATCACTTGCCTGGGCATATTGTATTGTAAAATGACAGCATTGAAAATATCATTAGGGAGACTTCAGTGTTGACACAGAGAAATGGATGAGAATCAAGAGCTGTGACACTAGGCAAATTGCTTATTTGTAAGGAGGCTTGGGGAATAAATTAATCTTTGGATTTCACCAAATATATCCAAAAAACTCCAAAAAGTTTTCTGAAAATAAAATCCAAACAAATTTTGCACAGGATCAGGATGTGCAAAAAAGACTTTAAAATAGGAAACATTAGACCTGGTGTGGTGGCTCACACCTGTATCCTAGCACTCTGGGACGCCAAGGAGCATGGATTTCTTGAGCTCAGTAGTTCCAGACCAACTGTTGCAAGAGCAGGACCCCATCTCTACTAAAAATAGAAAATCTAGCGGACGTGTGTTGAGTACCTGTAGTCTCAGCTAATCAGGAGCCTGAGACAGAGGATTGCTTGAGTCCAAGAGTTTGAGATTGCTATGGGTTATGACACCATAACACTCCGGTCCAAAGCAACAGAGTGAGACTCTGTATTAAAACAAACAAACAAACAAAGAAACAACAACAACAAAAAAAACCCAGGAAGCATATAAAGTGCCCCTGGGGTCCTCCCAAGATATCAGAGCAAGTTATGAAACATCAGTAGAGTCTGAACCCATCTATGGGCCAAGCAAGAAGTCTGAGCTGCGTGGCTGGGAGCAAGGGATGTTGCCCAAGGGCCAGTTGGCCTTTGTATCTGGGTTTGCAAGGATTGGGGATTAGCTGTGGATAGCACTCAATTTCCCTTTGCACATCATGCAGTTTTTCACTAGTTTGGCTGAGTAAATGATACTTTTGTAAGTAAAACACTAATAAAAATACAAAGTAAATATTAATTCATTGTGTGTTCTAAGTCCCTCCAATTCTCTGTCTCAAATATTCCCCCTCTAAAAATCAAATAGGCCTTACTCCTTGAATAATAATATCAAGTTAGTAAGAATTGTATGGAACCTTATAAATAAACCTATAAAATAATGCTGAGGGATGTAACAAAACCTTGCATCAATGGATATATTTACATTTTTCTGTATAGCAAGATCCTATATTGTAAGATGTTCATTTTTTTCTCAATGGAAGTTCAGGAAAACTGCATTAAAAATCCCATAACATGTAACACTTTGGGGACATGCTACCCAAGAAAGAGTTCTACAATGACAAAAATGTTTTACATCCACACTGAATAATATGCAGCCACTCGCCACTTGTGGTTATTGAGTACCTTAAATGGGATTAGATCGAATAATTTTAAATAACTTCTAATTTAATTACACATGGTCAGTTCAGGCTTGGGAAATTCATTTATGAAATTAAAAGGTAATGAGATATTTCCCATGTTAGATACTAAGATGGAATTTGAAAAATATCAAATCAAAATTGTGTGATTTTTTAGTTCAAGAATAGACGGAGATGAAACAAGTACTATTCAGAGATCAAATGCTGTTGGGAAATTAGATACTTGTGGAAAAATTAAACTGTTAAATTAGCACTTCAAAATTTGCACTTAATACATTTTAGACAGGTTAAAATGTTGAATTTTAAAATGTATTACAAGATAGGTTTATGGATCTGGAAAGACTTCCATGGCATACAATGAGAGAGAAGAAGTTAGAAAAGTTAAACATAGGGCGTCACCTGTGGCTCAAGGAGTAGGGCTCCCAGGTCCCATATACTGGAGGTGGCAGGTTCAAACCTGGCCCTGGCAAAAAAAAAAAAAAAGAAAAAAAAAAGAAAGAAAGAAAAGTTAAACATAGCATGCTTGCTGTTTTTAAAAGGAAAAAAAAAAATAAAGATTGGTATAGACAATGGAGCTCAGCCTCAGTTGAAGTGTGCAGAGTGTGGGTAAGCACGCCCTGGGGAATATATTTGGAGGGCAGTTGACATATGTATATGGAATATTTATGGGTTTGTATCTATCTGTTCAGTTGTAGCCTGGTGTCAGGGATGCTCACAATGGATGCCTTATGGGTGGGTGAGAGGGGGTGGGGAGTAAGGGCTCCGCAGATCCTCACCCTCTCTTGGTATCTTGGTTAGCTTTCTTCAGTCTCTTGAGCACATGTAACTCTTCTAATCAAAATATTTTATTTATAAAACTACAATAGAATGCAAATCTTTTATTTGGTCTACTACTTTTACCTTCTCCAATTGTAAGTTTGGAAATATTCAGGAAGAAAATGCTACCCGTATCTTCTTTTGAGAGCACCTATGATAGTGAGATTGTACTGAGTGCTTCTCCAGATCAGACACCGCTCTGATAAGGGTTCTTTCCTCCTGTCTTCATGACAGCCCATGAACCAGAATAATCACTCCACCCCCCCTACTGAGTTCCCACACAGGTCAAAACGGAATCCACCTGAAAATGCTTTGATGAACTGCAAGCTAATCAGCATTCTAAAGAAGTTACATTACAAAAACATTCCAATTCTATAGCCCAAAATAAAAGTCACTCCCTCAATAAAAGTCGCTTTGCTATGGGAAGTCCACGCACCTTCTTCTATGTGAGTGAGCGCGGGGAAAAAAACTTCTCTAAATGTGGCAGTTTGAAACTCTGTTAGCAGTACTGGCATTAACTATTTAACCAAAGGCTCTCCAGGGCATTTGGGGTTTCATTTGGGGACGGAATACCCTAAATAAAGATGCTCCCTGATTTGTGGTATATGATCATGTGTATGAAGGGTGTGTGAAGTGAGTTTTTTTAAAAACGTTCTTATTATTAAATATAAGAGATAATAAATTAAAAACTATGAAAAACATTAAGAGTCTACTCACCATTTAATCAGGCAAGTAGAAACATACATATCTACATCTGCATCATCTATATCTATCTTTCTCTCTACATATATACATATAATTTCCTAAAATCAACTAGTGATTTTAGAAAATGTGATAAAGTCATTCATAAAAGGAAAAAAAATAAATGCACAGGAATAAACCTATCAAACATCATTTTAAAATTGTAAGGAGAAATGATAAGTATTGGCATACAAAAGGGAAGTTGAAGGAATAGATACTTTATTACTGAAAGGGAACATTTGATATTCCTAATGATTTTTTCCTAAATTCAATGTATGTTTTTATGGTAATTGTATTAAAATAATCCACCTCTAGTGCTTCTTTATTCCCCGATTTTGACAAAGTTGTATTAAGTTCATAAAGAATCACACCTGGGTAAGTAGTCTGATTAAAAATCTCAGAAGGTAAGACTAATGAAGTACATTTAGCACACCAGGCACTGACTGGCATTTTACAGTCACATTAATTAGCGCAGTGAGGTCTGAGCTCACACACCAACAGGTCAACCAAACCCTAGTAAGGAAGGAAATTCTAGGGAGATATCACAGCACAGAGTCACTTTACATACCATGCAAGCAGACGATGCAGTAAGTAGATAGCTTGCTCTTAGAACTATAAATCTATTAATATTTTGGCAGGGATTAACATGTAGTCATTTTAAGTGAGGAAAGAACATTTATCTCTAGCCTTCAAAGTGTAAGAGTGTTTTAAGCGAGAGTTTGAGCCAACCCATACTAGATGGAGATCTGTGGGCAGTTATAGCTGTCCCCTGAAGGATGACATAGCGGCAAGTGATTGATTAAATGAGGACTTCCTCATTTCATCTCAGTGACCTGTGGGCAGATGCAATTATTGCTTCTAATTCAGTGAAGTACAGCACAGATGAAGAGAGGATGCCAGAAAACCATGAGTCAGCCCATCAAGTATGGTTATCATTTTCATGTCATGTCCCATAAAGTATATTCACTGATGATACTAGAATTCCTATTTGGAAATTCCAGACATATCAGGATGCCAGCTGTGAGTAAACCTGCTAAAGAGATGAGTATAAGCCCTGTGGTTACATGACCAGTCAATCAAAATGTTCCAAGTGTGAGGCTTCGTGTTGTTGCCAGGAAAAACTTGGGCCAGTTGGCAGCAAAGTCTTATCAAACTAGTTACCTAAAGGTCCAGATGCCAGTGCAGAGCTAAACAATCATGCCACTATCCAAGGAGGAAAGGTCGCCAAAGTAAGGGGTCTCTTTGCTCCATATGGCAATGTGTAGCACTTCAAGATGGTGGTTTTTTAATTCTGTACTGCATTAAATATACATAAGGTATTATCTGTTTTTTTTTTTTTTATTGTTGGGGATTCATTGAGGGTACAAAAAACCATGTCACACTGGTTGCATTTGTTAGGAAAAGACCCTCTTACAATCGTGTTTTGCCCCTCTTACAATCGTGTTTTGCCCCCAAAAGGTGTAGCACACACCAAGACCCCAAGACCCCAAGACCCCACCCCCCTTACTCCTTCCCTCTCTCTGGATTCTATATTTTACAGAAAAGTATACAAAAACAACATGATGTTATTATTTTTTCTCTAAATGAGGAAGATAATTGAGTATTTGGTGTTTTAATACAGTCATACACACAGCAATAAACTGTTTTCACCCACTTTGATTTTCTAAAGAAAATTTCTTCTTTCCAACATTAAAATTTGAGTGATTTTTGGCTCTAATATACTAGAATCAGGTTACTAAAGAAAGCAAAAATACTGTGAAGACGTGTTACTTTAACAAGCCACTTGAAATCTTAGAAATGGTCTTTACTGGCACTTTTTTTTTTTTTTTAGTGAAACTGAAATATGTAATATGGTATTTCTCATTGAAGGTGAGGCCTTTTCTCATTTCAAACATGTGATAGAGCCGAATAATATACATGATGTCCATTTGTTCACCAAGCACACAGAATATGACTTAAGATTAGGCTATCATTTGATTATACATGTATTTCCATTTCCAATATGATCACAATATATTTATTCAAGAATAGGAAGCATAGATCTTGCTGAAGGTAAAATTAAAATGCAGAATCTGGAAGAAGATTTTTTTTCCAATGCACAAAATTCCAAATTGGTACTTAATCTGCTGTGTAAAACTATAACATAGCCACATACCTTCTCTCCTGGTGTTGTGCCATTCTTAGAGTAATGCCTTTGTCTGAATATTCCAAGACAGCTCACAAGATTCATGATCTCATGGCAAGGAGGAAAAATGAAAAAGGAGGGTGTAAATCCTAGAAGTTACACATCTCACTTTTATATATTTCCCACCCAGTACAGCACATTCACATGGTCAGACCTAGCTGCAAGAGAGGCTGGAAAATTGTCTCCTTTATTCTGAGTGGCCATGAGCCCAGTCAAAACAGTCTAATGCTATTTTTTTTAAGGAGAACTAAAATTAGCAGTATCTGCTATAGCCACCAACTATTTCCTGTGAATCAAGCATTGTGGATTTAACTTTTAGTTGTATCCTTTTACTGCCAAGAAACTCCTATCTTATATACAGTGCCTCTGCTCCATCAGAGCTGTTTCTAACTCAACTTTTTTTCTGGTCTTTACCAGGATCACAAAAGTTAACTAAACAAATAAAAAAGTTATTCAGCTACACCTGTGTTGGCATGAGAGAAGAAAGAAAAAAATTAATTTGTCTCCCATAAGGGCTTTTAGTGATAAATAGAACCAAAAAAAGAAAAAAAAAACCCACCAAAATCATGAAGTACTTTTTTCTAAGAGTTTCACACCACAAATTCCTTAAACAGGTTAATTATTAAGCACATAAATAATTTAATGTAATTATAAATTGAAATACTAGCATGCATACATACATGATTGAACTTTTCTTTAGTTTCCACCAAATGGGAACTTCTTAGTTTCCCTAGCAGGGATAACCAAATGGGTGCTTCCAGCACCAGTTACTGAGAATCCGCATTTGGGGAACACACTCAGGGATGAGACACCAGAATTTTGTGATTGCAAACAAGTCAACTCAGTGCTAATTTTTTTGTAAGAAGCCTGCTGTTTGAAGTCAAATTGGAATGTTTAAAGCTATCACCTACATATAATGTAATCATTTATCTTTGAATAGCATCTGCCAGCCCAGGCTGTGCATTAGAACACCTGGGAAAGTTGTTAAACAATTTATAATCTGGGCCTCACACCCAGAGATGGTAACTCAGTTGGTTTGAGATGGGACTGGGCATAGACATTTTTAGAACATGCCTCCAGTGTTTCTAATATGCAGCCAGGGTTAAGAAGTACTGCCTAAGAGCTATCCACTCTAATTGCACTGTAGATTAATGAAGAAACTCCATTTTTCTATAAAAAACCTATCTGATTTTTTTTTTCAGCCAGCAAACTCTGACTTTTATCCTTCCAGGTCTGCTAATATTAATAAATCCATCTTGTCAATGTAGGTGTGGAAATTTTTCTTACTATCTACAGTACAGGAGATTTGGATGTAGTTGCAAGATTTGACAAGATCATGGTTATAGATTTTTGTTCTACACTACTATATTTTTAAATTGTATTTAGTTAACAAAACAATTTTATAACCATGAAAAGAAATTATTTAGAAATGAGAATTGGGGTGGGGGGGTGGAGGCAAGATGGCCAACTGGAACCAGCTTTTCACAGAGGCTCCTGTCCAGAAGGAGAGTTAAAGGACAGAAGTTTAGGAAGAAAGCTGATGGTTCGGATCTGAGCCGAGAGAGAAGGTTGAAGAATGCACATCAACCCCGCTGAGGTGAAATGAGACCCCAAGGAGACAAACAAAAGTTACAAAAATCGATCACCAAGTGGATGGGAGTATTCCCTCCCCATGAGAACAGCTTGCAGTACACTCCAAACAAACAAGCTAGTGAAGTTCAAATATCCTCCCATTTTATCCCATGGGAGAGAACCTCTAAAAACCGGACCTCCTTACTAGGAGTGCCATGGCACTCTCCTGCCAGGCATAAATATATATTCTCTACCTGCAATTTTGAA
Source organism: Arctocebus calabarensis (assembly GCA_963573935.1). NCBI lineage: Eukaryota > Metazoa > Chordata > Mammalia > Primates > Lorisidae > Arctocebus > Arctocebus calabarensis. Next base: position 9,984 of record CAUYON010196263.1, read on the forward strand.
CTCCCAGCACTCCCTCCCACTCTTACTCCAAGGTCTGGAAGCCGGTCCCCCAGGGAGTCCAGATTCTTGGGCATATTCTCTAGGGGTGTGGACAGGGCATGGGCCTTTGCTGATCTATGCTGATTCTCCAGCATGGGAGAAAGGCGAGGACAGTCAGCTGAGAGGGAGCCTCAGCCAAGAGGGAACCATAGAGGAGTGGCGTAGCCCCGAGGCACAGAGTGACAGCTGCAACAACGGGAGCAATGGGACTCACACCACTGGGGATATTTTGAAAGGACACTCCCACTCTCTCTGGGCAACCAGAGGAAGCCAGGCATCTTCTCTGGTAGCAGGCACTGGCGGAACAGATCTGGGATGGAAATGCAGGCCCTGTGAGTAGACAGTAGGCCTGAGGCAATACTGGCCTGGGCAGAGTGTAGGGACTAGCATATGCATGCGCAGACACAGCAGACTCCCAAGGCAGGGCTGACCCAGAGGACTGTTTCACTGAGACTCAGACACACCCAGCCCTCAGAGGATCAAAGCTGATACGAAAGCCAGCAGACAGAGGCTGGAACTGATAGCTGAGTGATGAGTTCTAGATGTTCACCCCAGCAGAACTGCAACCGAGATAGGGCAGCGGCACAGACAGGGCTGAGTTGCTCAAACAGCCTCCAGTCCACATGAGACTATAGCTGGAAGAGAAACAAATTCTACAAAGTTGTTCTGTTCTGTCAGCAACATCAATCAGGGGCAGGGCTGGAACTGAGTGAAACACCCCAGCCCTCATTAAGCACCTGAGGTTGTCAGGCCTCACCTCCCCCTGCCGGATGGTGGTAGAGTGTGGCAGCCTGGCTGAAAAGACATAGATCTCCCTGTGACTCAGGCAGGCTCAAACCCCTGGAACATCTGCTCATTGGAGGGAACTGGGTCACAGTCCTGTGGGGTTACCAGTGACTGGGTGTGAAAGAGGTGCAAGGAGGGGAAGGAGACATCAACCTTTCCAGACCAATTTATTTGCTGGGTGGATCCTTCTGACTTCACAGAGCACCAGAGCTAGTCATACTCGAGCTACCAGCAGACCCTTGCTATCTAGTTGCCTAAGACCTTTTGACCTCTCCCACCTGAGAGTGGTATGACTGGGACAATTGATTTGGACCTCTTGAACTGGGCCAATCACCCGAGGACTATTCAATGTGGTATCCTGGGAGTGTGGTTGTGGAAAGGTTTGAATTTCCTTTTCTAATTATTGCCTGTGGGGGGTGGGGTGACTTAATTGCTGGTATTTCTCCACAGCGGAGACTTCAACCCAGAGTAACTGATTCACTAGGGTAAGACAGAGACCAGCCCCACCGCATCAAGAAGGTCCCCAGTTTCTCAGGCCATAGCACTGTACGAATCCTTGGCAAAGCTCTAGGGAAAAAGGTACAGATACCAATCCCAGTTTTTGGGCAAAGGACTGGCTAATCACTACTCCTGGATCACCCAAGTCAATTTCTCCTTATCTGCTCATCTAGCCAAAAGGTGTAAAATAATCATGGGGCAGAATCAGAGGAAAAGCTCTGTTAACATGAATAACCAGAGTAGATCAACCCCCCCAAGGAACAATTTGGCAGACACAACTGAAGATCCCATTCATAAACAGCTGAAATGTCAGAAACTGAATTCAGAATTTGAATTGCAAATAAGATCAATAAAACAGAGGAAAAGTTGGAATTAGAAATTCAAGAAGCATTTCAAAAGTTGTCTCAAGAATTCAAGGAATTCAAAGACAAAAATCACCAAAGCTTTTGACACGTTGAGACAAGAATTTGCAGCCCTCAAAGATCTGAGAAATACAGTAGAATCCCTCAGCAACTGAATGGAGCAAGCAAAAGAAAGGATTTCTGACATTGAAGACAAAGCTTTCCAACATTCCCAAACTCTCAAAGAAAAAGAAAAATGGAGAGCAAAAATGGATCATTCTCTCAGAGAATGAATTTAAGAAAAGCAATATTCACCTGATAGGGATCCCTGAAAGTGATGAAGTGGCTTCACAAGGCATAGAAGCTCTTCTTCATGAGATTATGAAAGAGAACTTTCCATACATGCCAAAAGATTCTGAAATTCAGACAGCAGACAGTTTCAGAACCCCAGCACAACTCAACCCGAATAAGACATCCCCTAGGCACATCATAATTAACTTCACTAAAATTAATATGAAGGAGAAAATTCTGAAAGCAGCCAATGTAAGAAAACCATAACCTATAAGGGGAAAAATATCAGAATAACTACAGATCTCTCTGCTAAAACCTTTCAAGCTAGAAGAGGGTGGTCATCAATGTTTAGTCTCCTAGAACAAAATAACTTTCAACCCAGGATACTGTATCCAGCTAAACTGAGTTTCATTTATGATGGAGAAATTAAATACTTTAATGACATTCACATGTTGAAGAAATTTGCCATAACTAAACCAGCTCTCCAGGATATTCTCAGACCTATCCTCCACAAGGACCAGCACAATCCTCCACCACAAAAGAAAACTCACTCAGAAACTTTTGATCAAATTCCAACTTCCACAGTGGCAAAAGGACTAAAAATGTCCACTGGACTTTCGAAAAACTCTATATCCAAAATTCTACCAAGCTTATCAATATTCTCAATTAATGTGAATGGCTTAAATTGTCCTCTAAAGAGGCACAGGTTGACAGACTGGATACAAAAACTCAGGCCAGATTCCTGCTGCATACAGGAATCTCGTCTTACCTTAAAAGATAAATATAGACTCAGGGTGAAGGGATGGTCATCTATATTCCAGGCAACTGGAAAGCAGAAAAAAGCAGGTGTTGCAATCTTATTCACAGACAAAATGGGCTTTAAACCAACAAAAGTAAGGAAGGATAAGGACACTTCATGTTTGTTAAGGGTAATACTCAATATGGTGAGATTTCAATTATTAATATTTATGCACCCTACCAGAATGAGCCTCAATTTATAAGAGAAACTCTAACAGACATGAACAACTTGATTTTCTCAAGCTCCATAGTAGTTGGAGATTTTAACACTCCTTTAGCAGTGTTGGATAGATCCTCCAATAAAAAGCTAAGCAAGGAAATTTTAGATTTAAACTTAACCATTCAATAATTGGATTTAACAGACATCTACAGAATATTTCATCCTACCAAAACTGAATACACATTCTTTTCATCAGCCCACAGAACACACTCCAAAATCTATCATATCTTAGGTCATAAGTCTAACCTTAGTGAATTTAAAAGAATAGAAATTATTCCTTGCATTTTCTCGAACCATCATGAAATAAAAGTTGAACTCAGTAACAACAGGAATCTGCATACTCATACAAAAACATGGAAGCTAAATAAACTTATGCTGAATAATGGATGGGTCATAGACAACATTAAAAAGGAAATTACCAAATTCTTGGAATAAAATGACAATAAAGACATGAATTATCAGAATCTCTGAGATACTGCAAAGGCAGTCCTATGAGGGAAATTTATAGCACTGCAAGCCTTCCTCAAGAGAATGGAAAGAGAGGAAGTTAACAACTTATAGGGATATCTCAAGCAACTGTAAAATCCCAACCCCAGCAGAAGAAAAGCAATAACCAAAATTAGAGCAGAATTAAATGAAATTGAAAACAAAAGAATTATACAACAGATAAATGGACCAAAAAGTTGGTTTTTTTAAAGGTTAACAAAATAGATAAACCTTTAGCTAAACTAACCTGGAAAAAAAGAGTAAAATCTCTAATTTCATCAATCAGAAATGGTAAAGATGAAATAACAATAGACTCCTCAAAGTCAAAAAATCCTTCAAAAACTCCTTAATGAATATTACAAGAAAATTTATTCTCAGAAACATGAAAATCTGAATGAAATTGACTAATATTTGGAAGCACGTCACCTCCTAAGACATAGCCAGAATGAAGTGGAAAAACATAGGTTTTTCCAAATAGGTCCATATCAAGTTCTGAAATAGCATCAGCTATACAAAAATCTCCCTAAAAAAGAAAAGCCCAGGACCTGATGGCTTCATATCAGAATTCTACCAAACCTTTAAAGAGGAACTACTGCCTATATTACTCAACCTTTTCCAAAATATAGAAAAAGAAGGGATACTACCCAACACATTCTATGAAGCAAACATCACCTTGATCCCTAAACCAAGAAAAGACCCAACAAGAAAAGAAAATTATAGACCAATATCACTAATGAATATTGATGCAAAAATATTCAACAAGATCCTAACAAACAGAATCCATCAACACATCAAAAAAATTGCATTCCATGACCAAATGGGTTTTATCCAGGGTCTCAAGGCTGGTTGAATATACGTAAATCTATAAATATAATTCAGCACATAAACAAATTAAAAAACAAAGACCATATGATTCTCTCAATTGATGCAGAAAAAGTTTTTGTTAATATCCATCATCCCTTCATGATCAGAACACTTAAGAAAATTGGTATAGAAGGGACATGTCTTAAACTGATAGAGGCCATCTGCAGCAAACCCACAGCCAATATCATATTGAATGGAGTTAAATTGAAATCATTTGCACACAGATCAGGAACCAGGAAAGGTTGCCCATTGTCTCCATTGCTTTCTAACATTGTAATGGAAGTTTTAGCCATTGCAATTAGGGAAGAAAAGGCAATCAAAAGTATCCATATAGGGTCAGAAGAGATCAAACTTTCACTCTTTGCAGATGATATGATTGTATACCTGGAAAACACTAGATATTCTACTACAAAACTTTTAAAAGTGATCAAGGAATATAGCAGTGTCTCAGGTTACAAAATCAACACTCATAAATCTGTAGCCTTTATATATACCAACAATAGCCAAGCTGAAAAAACAGTCAAGGACTCTATTCTGTTCACAGTAGTGCCAAAGAAGATGAAATATTTGGGATTTTACCTAACAAAGGATGTAAAAGATCTCTATAAAGAGAACTACAAAATTCTAAGAAAAGAAATAGCTGATAATGTTAACAAATGGAAAAACATACCATGCTCATGGCTGGGAATAATCAACATTGTTAAAATGTTCATACTACCCAAAGCAATATACAATTTTAATGCAATCCCTATTAAAGCTCCATTGTCATACTTTAAAGATGTTGAAAAAATAATATATTGTTTCATATGGAATCAGAATAAACCTTGAATAAGAAAGACATTACTCAGAAATAAAAACAAAGCAGGAGTAATTATGCTACCAGACCTCAGACTATACTACAAATGGATAGTGATCAAAATAACATGGTACTGGCACAAAAACAGAGAGGTAGATGTATGGAACAGAATAGAGAACAAAGAGATGAACTCAGCTACCTACTGTTATTTGATCTTTGACAAGCCAATTAAAAACATTCAGTGGGAAAAAGATTCTCTATTTAACAAATGGTGCTGGGCGAACTGGCTGGTGACCTGTAGAAGACTGATACTAGACCCACATCTTTTACCATTAACTAGGATAGACTCTCACTGTATTAAAGATTTAAACTTAAGACATGAAACTATAAAAATACTAGAAGAAAGTGCAGGGAAAACTCTTGAAAGACTTGGCCTGGGCGAATATTTTATGAGGAGGACTCCCCAGGCAATTGAAGCAGCATCAAAAATAGAGTACTGGGACCTGATCAAACTAAAAAGCTTCTGTACAGCCAAGAACATAGTAAGTAAAGTAAGCAGACAGCCCTCAGAATAGGAAAAGATAATTGCAGGTTATGCCTTCAACAAAGGTTTAATAACCAGAATCCACAGAGAATTCAAACATATGAGCAGAAAAGAACAAGTGATCCCATCTTAAAGTGGGCAAAGGACTTGAAGAGAAACTTCTCTGAAGAAGACAGGTGCACAGCCTACAGACACAT
>CAUYON010196264.1:0-17192 GCA_963573935.1 Arctocebus calabarensis
TCCTCTCCCACCCCCCGTGTCTCTTCTCCTCTCCTCTCTCGCTCTCTTCCCCCTTCTGTCTCTTCTCCTCTCCTCTCTCGCTCTCCTCTCCCATCCCCCGTGTCTCTTCTCCTCTCCTCTCTCGCTCTCTCCCCTCCTCCCCCCGCCAATAAAGACCTTTCGTGCAAGCCGTCGGTGTTCTGTGAGGTTTGTGCCGGTTGAGTGCCCCCCCCACAGACCCCAAGAGAGCGCTGCTGGAGTATGACCGAGGATGGGGCGCTGCAGACAGACACAGACCGGTCCGGGCTCCCTCGGGTGAAACCTAAGATGAAGAACCCTATTTGGGAGAAGGCACGCGTGTCCCCCACCGCTCCAGCTCCTCCGGCTCTTCCTCCTCCTCTTCCTCTGGGGATCCGTCTGGCCTCGCCCCGCCCCGCCCCGCAGGGAGATCGATGGCTCGGGCTCGTCTCGCCACGCCTGCGGAGTTGCCATGGAGACGCGGCCGCGCGGTCTCCAGGCCCCGCCCCGCCCCTCTGGCCCTTCCAGCCGCGATTCCCGAGCGCCCCGCCCTGCCGCCCGCCGGTCACGCAGCTCCGCGGCGCCGGGGCGCGGGGGCGCGCGGGCGGTGGGGGTCGCAGGGCGAACCGGGTGATGCGGGGATCCAGGGCGCGCGGCCTGCGGCGGGGACACGCCATGCGGCCTGTGGCCCCCGAGTGCAGCGAGCTGGACCCGGTCCGGCGCGGGCCTGGTAGAGATGGAAAATACGAGCTCGCAGGTCCGGGAGGGCCTCCGGGGAGAGGCTGAGGCTGCTTCCCCGCCGGTCTCACCGGGCGTCCTCTGCTTTGGTCCAGGAGCGTCTGGGAGGCTGCGCGGAGCCGGCGGCGGGTGAGTACCGGCCCTCCCCCACCCATGGCCCCTTGGGTGCCTGGGACTCGGTTCCCTGGGGACGTCCCACCCCTAAACCCAGGCTGGGGTCGCCGCAGAGTGACTTCTGCGCGTGAGCAGCCGGCTCAGTCCCCGACCCAGCCCTGCGTACCTTCCTCCATCCCACGGCATGTTCGTTTCTTTGTAGCATCACCTTTGGGAGGAAGTGACGACTAGCCAGAAAAAAAGCGCTAATAAACGCCGGGTCCAGATCCCCGACGTGCTCCACATACAGCTGCCCGGCGTGGACAGCAGTGCAGGACCTGCTACAGGGCCTGATTTCAGCTGTAGGGCCTGTGCAGGTGGATGATGTCCTTTCCTTCAGGATACTTGGATACCTCTCTTCAAGCCCACTGGCCCGGATGGTAGTGTCAGAATCGCCCTCCCAAGGTGTTGTGCCCAGTCCCTGTCAACTCCCATCTGTGACTGGGAGTGCTGTGGCCAGATGCCACGCTGACCTGTCTGCTGTCTCCCTGGCTCTCAGTAATCTATCTCCAGCATGCTCAGAGACACGCTTGAGGTTTCCCTGCAACACAACCCTCCTGAGGATGTTCCCTGCAAATGGTCTGAACTCCTAATTTCTACCATGAAGCTAAACAGGCCCCCTCAAGCTCAAAAAGTAGAAGAGAATTTGTCTAACCAGTTAGTGCAAGCCACTGGCAGCTGTCCACACGGGAGAGCCACTTCAGAGTAGGGTGTGCAGGAGCTGGGGGAGGACAGGGGCATGAGTGGCCGTGTCTCCCTGGCAGAGAAGGCCTTGTCTGAAGGCCATGCCCGCCTCCGGTACAGGGACGCATCTTTGCTTATCTGGCAACAGCAGCAGCAGAAATTGGAATTGGTGCCACCTGGGACATACCTGAGCAGAAGCCGAAGCATGTGGTACTCACAGTATGGGAATGAGGCCATCTTAGTCCGAGACAAAAACAAGCTGGAGGTCTCCCGGGACACAGGCCAGTCCAAGTTCTGCACAGTTATGTAATTCCACGTGGAAACCTGAGCTCAAGTGCCAGTTCGGGCATTCATTTCTAGTCCTTACTGGAAGACTGTGAATAATGAAGGTGAAGGTCCGTCCAACTATAGAGTAAGGACCCAGGAAACCCCTGAAATGGCTCCCGAGCCTTTTAGCACAGTTGTGTGAATACGGGACACTTCCTGCCGCAGCCCCCTCACAGCCGGTCGTTGCAACATTTTAGTTCTCCTAGACCCAGGCACTGCCAAGGGGATGTTTCCCTGTTAAGCTTCTAAGCCTCCATTCCCATCATGAGCCTGCTTTTCAAGTTCTCACAGTTTGTGTTTGGCATTAACTTCTGCCCGCTGAAGAGCAGGTCAGGGCTAGAGTAGGGTGAGGGATCACCTATCTGTCTTAGCTCTGTTTGCTTGGCCGGGATGGAGGCTGACCACGCTCCAATTAACAGATGGTCAGCAGCAGCCTGGGGAGCTGGGTTGCACTTGCATTTTGAGGTACCAGGACGGTCATTCTCTGTGACACACACAGGTAGCTCCTAGACCCTGTGGGTGCCCCAGCAAGTGCATCCAGATCACAATAAGGAAACGCCAAGTTTGAGGGGCTGCCTGCAACGATTTCAAAGACAAGAGGATGGCTTAAATGGCAGTTCTCCATGGGACGCTGAATTTCAGTTTCTATTCTGAGGCCACAGCTCACACCGCTGACCGTTTGACATGTCTATGTCACTGCTGCCCACATGCAGCCAGTGGCCACCTATGTGTGTGGTGTCCATGAGCCATTCTGAAAAGATTTGCTCTCTGCTGTAATTACAGCCTTCCTGGTTGTACTAATGTGAAAGGGTCTTTTGTCAAAGCTTATTTTTCTTTTCTAAATAAACATCCTTTAGGATGTTATTTTAGAAATTTTAATTTCTCATCTTAATTTTTGTTCCTAATATCTTACTTGGCTTCTCATGTTCTTTGAACAGCAGGATCTAAACACTGCTATAAACCCCAATACAAAATGCACAAAACTAAGCAAAATTGCCCTAAGGACAACTGCTGTCAGCAGCTTGGCATGTGTCCTCTGACCTGCCAATGTGCTTGTGCAGTCCTGAACCCTGCAGCTCATTCTGCCATTTCCTTTTCAATTTTTTTAAGAGTCAGAGTCTCACTCTGTCACCCTTGGTTGAGTGCCGTGGCGTCACTCCAGCTTTTGGGCTTAGGCGATTCTCTTGCCTCGCCTCCCGAGTAGCTGGGACTACAGGCGCCTGCCACAATGCCCAGTTATTTTTTATTTTTATTTTTTTGAGACAGAGCCTCAAGCTGTCACCCTGGACAGAGTGCCATGGCATCACAGCTCACAGCAACCTCCAACTCCTGGGCTCAAGCGAGTCTCCTGCCACTGCCTCCCAAGTAGCTGGGACCACAGGCACCTGCCACAACGCCCGGCCATGTTTTGGTTGCAGCCATCATTATTGTTTGGCGGGCCCGGGCTGGATTCGAATCCGCCAGCTCAGTTGTATGTGGCTGGCGCCCTAGCCCATTTAGCCACAGGTGCTGAGCCCCAGCTATTTTTTTGTTTGTTTGTTTGTTTTTGTTACAGTTTGGCTGGGGCTGGGTTTGAACCCGCCACTGTCGGTATTTGGGGCCAGCGCCCTACCCACTGAGCCACAAGCGCCACCCGACATTTTCTTTCTTGCTCAACTGTAAGATGAGCATTCTTCCTACACTTTTATCATCTGACTAGCAGGCAGGTCTGTGAGCCCACTGATGGACACAGAGATGGCATCGGGACCATGTGTACAAACTGCATGTTCTGAACATAGTGGCCTCTTTGCAGCAAACTTTCTGGAAATGGCACTACTAGGCCCAAACTGCATTTCCAGCCAGAAGTCTTGGCAGCGGCAGCCCCTGCAATCCCTGAGGCCCTCCCCCAGGCCAGGAGCCCAGTGACTCGTCTTGAGTCCCTGTCCTGCCTGAGAGAACAAGACTTCTGCAGCATAGGACCCCAGCAGTAAGGACAGACTCCTGGTGTCTGTCAGTCTTCAGTTTAAGTTCTGCTTGGTGAAAAAGCAAACTTCATAGACTAATCTGGAACGTTGGTGTGCTGCTGGCTCACTGCACCTTGGACTTACCTGAGGATGGGCCACGGTGGGGCCAGCCCTGGGAGTCTGAAGTCACATGCAGCGCTAGGAGGATAAGCACACACACGAGCCGGTCTCTGCAGGGGTTGGGGCCTGTGTGGGATAAGCAGGCACTGCGTCATGTGAAGGACAGCTGGCGCTAAACCGCTTAGCGGCAGGGACACACCATCTGCCTGAGGCGGACAGGCCCTGCCTCTGTCCTCAAGGACGCTGCTCTGGTTGAGAAGGCACAGTCTAGCCAAGGTCATTCTGAAAAGTTAGAATTAACTTCACTGGTCATTGAGCCTGGACTGCATGCCAGTTTCTACACCAAGTGGCCATAAACCTGAGCATGGAAGTGATTTCATTGCACCGTCCCTGTGGGCTGAGTGGACTTGGGTGTTTGATGCCCATGTCATAGAGGCAGCTGAGGTACAGAGAGGGAGGGCGTCAGGACCGGGCCAATGGGACAAATACAGGTGCTGTGCTCTGACGACGGGGCTGGCACGTCCTTCCTTGTGACGTGTAAATACTGATGCTCCCTCTCCCCAGGCTGAGGATGAGCTACTTTTGGTTTTCTGTTGGATATTCTGATATTCCTGCTGAGTTAAAGGAGGTAGACAGGCGTCACCACCCTGGTGTCCGGGGAGTTTCCAAAAGGCACTTCTGGCATCTCCCTGCCCAGATGCGAGCCTGGGGTCACCACAGAAAGCAAAGGAGAAGTATACAGACAGCCTTTCTTTTCTTTGCTTTTTTCTTTTTTTGCTTTTTATTATGAAAACAAAACAAATGCTCCAGGAGAAGGGTCTGTGATTACCAGAAACATCAAGGAGTACTTTCTACCATTTTTATTCTGTTGTGTTGAGGCCAGCATTGCAATAAACAAGCTAAAACTACTTACATTGGACTCATTTTCAGTAACTTGACATTTACAGGAATATACTAGAAACGGCACTAAAAAGTTTAAGAAAAGTTACGGTAAACTTGCATGCACATCATACAGAAAAGTAACATTTTAAATATAAAAAAGAAAAAACGTCCTGGAAGTGTTAGGCCAGCATTAGGCAACAGCACTAAACTAGAGGTGACGAACCTCTTACATGGGTGTTGTTTATCCCCAAGACTGTAAAAGGTGTAAATACTGCGAAAGAACAAAAACGAACACAAAAGAAAAGGTGTCCTACAGTCTATAGGCAGGATGACCTGGCCAGCAGAGGTGAGGCAGGGTTGCTGGGGTCCAGGAATCCAGCAGTCCAGTTGATACCTCGCGGCCCCAGACTCATTTGGAGCCCCCCCCCCCCACTTCCTGCCACCACCCTACACGGCTCTCCGTTCTGGAAGCCGCCCTGCAGCTCTCAGCGCTGGGACAACTGTGTGAGTAACTGCGGTCTTCCCAACACAGAGGCCTAGCAGGGATAGTCACCCTGGCAGTAAGGGTGCCAGCTGGTCCTCCATGCCTCTGAAAGACATCAGCATTGGAGTCTGGACAGAAAGCCTTAAGAAAGTTACAGCACCAATAAACTACAGCTGCTCTGTGACCCTGGGGGGCTGTCAGACCTGTGAATGAGAGGGGTTGGTGAGACTCCACACTGCAGGAACCAGCAGGCAGGAACGCGCCCACGGTGCTCCCGCTGTGCTGAGAAAGGCACCACCTCACTACCCTGCACTGGAAGGGCGCCCTGCGGCAGCCCCCACACCCTGGCACCCACCTCAGGGTCTGTGCATCACCCCTCAGATTCTGCGTGAAGACCCATCAGTTGTCATGTGTTAATTCCTTAAATTCGTAGTTTAAATATTCCACTAAAGATCTGTTTAGAAAATACCTTTGAAAAACAAGGGTAACTCTAAAAAATGGGAACTTTAAAATCCATTTATATTTTTATTATAAACACAACTTAAAGTTTAACAAACTGGCTGAAAACTCACCAAGTGTCAGAATCACTGGCAATTAGAAAAATTAAATCTACTACCCATTCCCTCCTCAGAGTTCCTTATCCATTGAAGGTACATCTGTCTCTGTAAGGGCTGGTGCAGTCTGCATCAATTTTATTTTTAAAACTTACCACTTACCAGGTTACTGATGACTAGTCCCTATATCCGTCCAGCAGTGCTGGCCCCAGACAGAAGGACACACCACCCCACAGCTCCACCTGCACCCACCTCAAGGACCCCCTCAAGGAGGTTGGAAGACAGCTGCTTCCTTATTTCTGGGCTAACTGTGAAAATGCAGAAAATGCCAGAGCATGGAGCACCCTGCAGTCTCCAGGGACGGTGCTCTCCTGGGGCCAGAAAAGACTGCACGCTGGAGGCTGGGAGGGGGCGCCCCTGCAGGCCCTGGAGGCCAATCCTGCCTGCCTGGGTTGGGAAGCCACATGCTCTGAGCCTGGCTGGGCAGTGTGGGGCATCCCTGCACACAAAGGTCATACATATGGCAGCCTCTGGAAACACAAAACCAAAACATAACCTTCTGTTAAACTCTGTATATTATTATTATTTTTTACAATAGAAAGTTAAAAATCAAGACTTAAGTTTACTATACATTTTTTTCTCTCAGATTACAAAGTTTATATTATATAACTGGGGTTCCCTAACTTGATTTCCTTTAAAACAGTCCTAAAGAGACCAGAGGTGAATACAAAAGAAGAAAACAAACAAAATAGTGTGCTGTAGCTGGAGTCGACTCTACCTGTGAGTTTCCGCATTTCATACAACACAAAAAGAGAAAAAACAAAACCCCAACCAACACAGGGAGGAACGCGTGCACAGACCGAGCACGGCAGTAACAGCCAGCACCTGGGGCGAGACGGCGTCCTCACACAGCCCGCCTCCTTCCAACCGGGAAAGGGATGGTCTCTGCCTTTTTTTTTTTTTTAATGCATTTCTTCTGCAATTTTGTTTTTCTTTTTCTTTTCTTTTCTTTTTTTTTTAAAAATGACCAATGATGTTAATAAATAAAGTATTTATATATACATAAAATTGGGGAAATGGTTCCAGAGCGTGCAGCAGCAGGGCAGCACTAACAGGTCGGGGACGCACATTGGGCTGGGCTCTCGTAGAAAATTGCTGAACCTTACAAAAAAGTCTTTTTTTTTTTTTTTTTTAAATCTTTTCTTCTTTTTTTAAAGTTGAGGTAAAAGCTTCAGTGTACGGAAACCTGCACGCTGCACACGTGGCTGCCATGTCCCTTCCCAGGAGCACCTGATATCACCACACTCAGAGAAGGCAACGTCCCTGCCTGCATGGCGGTCCCCACCCGTCCCCACCCCAAGAGCTCGCCACTCTGGGCTGGGGCTGTCACACTCCTTCACAAGCAGGCACGAGGAAGAGGCAGCCGCACAGGCATGAGGGCCAGAGCTTGGGCCCAGGTGACAGAGAAAAACCTGTCTGCAAAGTAACAGCTTTCCAACACAGTGCCTATTTCAGAGAAAAGTCCCTTTGAGAACATTCCTTCTGGAGCTACAGACCAGGCAGGGCACACACAAAGAGACCCTACAAGGTCCTTCAGACCACCTCACGGTTTTCTGTGGTCATCCGGTTAGCATTCGAAGTCGTCTCCGAGCGGCCGGAAGCAGTTCTGACAGAGCTCACACTGTCCCGCAAGTCTAATGCACACACAAGGTAGGTCTCTGACCTACGGAAGCGGAACTGGAAGATATCATAACACTGAATGAAAAAGAAAACCTGCACACCATGGAACAAAAGTAGTATATTGACCGGAGAAGGGGACACTGCAGACGTCAGTGTGTGCGGCAGCCGCTGCTGTGTGAGTCCAGAGTCTACTCCGAGTCGCTGCTGTCGGAGCTGGAGCCGCTGGAGCTGCTGCTGCCCGACTCGGAGGAGCTGCTGCTGCTCAGCCTGGAGGGCCCTCCTGCGGCCGCTGAGCCGGGCTTCTCTGCGGAGACACGGGGCGGGGGAAGCGCTCAGTGCCCACCTGGGTGCTCGCACAGGCTGGCAGAGCACACGCAGGCCTCGTGCCACCACACTGCGTGCCTCCATCCAGCCGTTCCAGCCAGTGATATTTGTTTAACTACCCAGTGTCTTAATAAATGTTTGTTGCAATCAATTGGAGAGGTCAGCAAGGCTTCTTAAATATGCTTGAGATGGAAAAAAAAAATGCTGTCTACTAGTATAGAGTTGGGACGCGGAGGAAAGGTTGCCTGTCCATCTGTCACATGGTCACAAGCATAAGGCAAGGACACGGGCACTGGTGTTTCTGGAGTACTTAACTCCGCCCAGGGCAACCTGGGGGTGGCCAGGGGAGACCCCTCTCGCCTTCTGAGGAAGCAGGCAGAGTCACAGGCCCTGTCTTGATCCTGGGCAGACAGGACCCAGGAAGGTCACAGCCCCGGCTCTAGTGCAGAAGGGGCTCCCACAGACCACCAAGCCTGCGAGCCTCTGACCACCACCCAGACCCTACTATCGCCCAGGATGTGTCTCAGGACTCTCGAGGTGGTCAGGGATCCAGAAGCTCCTGGTGTTGGCAGGGATGGCCAAAATGCTCCATGCCCAGGGACTGGACAGAGGAAGCAGCCACGGTGGGAGCCTGGTGCCTCCAGCCATGGGACTCAGCCCCCACCATGAGCCTGGGGGGCCGTCTGTCCATGGTGTTCTGGAATGTGGCATGTTCACCGTATCTCACATCTGTGTGACCTCTTGGCAAGGTCAGGGAGTGGCCCCCTCTTGACAAACAACGAGATGGAGGTTTCAGGAGGTCAAAAGCCTCAGCTAAGAACAGAGCTTGCAGACGTGGGCCTGCACAGGCACACAGGGCCCATTTGGTGCCCATACCCTCCGCACAGGGACACCAGCAGTGGCTGGAGGCACCTACCTTTCCTGGCAGGCTTCTTGCTGCTGCTCAGCTGCCCACTGACATCCTGCAAACGCTTCTCCAGCTCCTTCTTCTTTTCCTGTGCAAGCTCCTCCTTGGACTTAGCCGCCTGCTTCTTGCCACTTGTTGCTGTGGGGATAGAGAGTGCTGAGGCTGCAGAGGCACTGGCTGAGCAGGCAGCCTCCCTGTGTCTCTCGGGCCACTGCCTCCCTCTCTCGGCCACTCCAGAGACAGGGCTGCGTCTAGGTGGCCCCGGCCCCGCACACCAGGACATGCCACCTGCTCACCCTTCCAAGGCCTATGACAGACAACCACAGGGCCGCTGCCTGAGCTCCTTGAGCTGTGGAAACAATTGGGTGAGATGGGAACTGCCCTCTATTGCAATCTGACCATGGCACAGCCTGCACCAGAGGTGGGATGGCCAGCACACCCCATGTGAAGGGCAGGGCCTCCTCCACAGTCCTCTCTTGGTGGGCTGCTGCTTCTGCAGCCTGGTGTCCACTGCTGGACACACCTGGGTTGATACCTCCAAGCTTATGACTTACCACCGGCCGAGTGCCATAACCATGCAGGTCACACGGACACTCCATCCTTGTAAAAGTGGCTCCCCCTTTCAGAGTGAGCAGTTCTGAACCCACTCATGTGGCCACACACAGGTTTGAGTGACCCTCCAAGGTCCTGGGTGGTCTGCGGGGGTCACCACGAGGGCTACCGCAGTTCTGCCCCCACCCAAACTCCACTGACTTGTTCCTACCCAGGAAGGGGGGAGCCCAGGCCAGTGCCAGAGTCTGTCCTGTAAGGCCACTGGACACACAATCCCAAAGGGGGTCAGTCCTCAGCACAAGGGAAGCTGGTCTGCCCTTGCAAGGAACCACTGGAGAGGTAATTGTAGCTAAGACACAGACAAAGCCTCAGGAAGGGGTGTGGTGGGGAGTCTACCCAAACCAAACCTGGCATGAATGGGGGCCAGGGGCCAAGCCCGGGACAAGGTCAGGCTGATGCACACAAGTGCCGCCCCTCCCCGAGAGCAGGGGAGATGGCTCAGGCTGGGTGGGGCTCAGCCCAGACTCCAGCACTAGTCCAGCAGCAGACATTTCTGGGGCAAGAGGTGGGAAGAAGAGGCCAGGATGGTGTGGCCCTGTGTGAGAAGTGAGAGGCCAGGGAGGTTCTGGGGTGGGGAGTTGGTGGGGGGTGGGCTTCGAGCAATGCACTCCACCTAAGTGACTTACAGAATGGTTTCCTTTGCTTTTTCTGTAAACAAGACTTAACATATCTCTCTAGTTCCCGCAAGGTGGTGGGTTTCAGAGTCTCAAAGTCAATCTCGATCTCATCGGGGTTGGAGTCCCTGAGTGAGGGCTCCCGAGACTGGATGATGTGCACCACGCGGCCCAGCTTCTCCCCGGGCAGCCGGTTGATGTCCAGGCTGAGCTGCCGCTTCTCGTCGTAGCTCATGGGCAGCCCCTCCTCTTCCTCCTCCGAGTCATAGGAGGCAGACGCCTGCTTGCCGCCTTTCTTCAGCTGTCTGAGACAGAAGATGGAAGCGATGTGGCAGCAAGTCCCAGACTGCCTGGCCTGGGACCCCTTCTTCCTGGGGGCAAACCCGAAGTGGGGCCCCAAGGCAGAAAATTCCAACAGACTGTCTGAAGGTTTTAAGCGTATCTGCCAGGGACAACCCTGCCTCAGAGGTCAGAGGTCAGTTCCCCTCAACACCCCACGGGCATCTCGCCCAGCACTGATCTCCATGTTCAAGGAATCCAAAAGAAAGCAGGAAGGAGGGCAGAGAGGATGGACAGAAAACAATGAAAATCCAATTCCATTGATAATTACATTAAATGTAAACGGTCTGAACACACCAACTAAAACAAAGGGATGGGCACGTTGAATAAAAAACAAGTTCTAACTTACATGCTGTACACAGAAACCCCACTTTATAGGCAATGTTATAGGGAAGTTAAAATGGGGAAAATGGAGAAAAAAATCCCATGCAAACACTAATCAAAAGAGAGTTGTGTCTGTATTAATTTCAGACAAAGTGTTAGGCAGCACCTGTGCAAACCCGGCTCCAGCCAAACTGCAACAAAAAGATAGCTGGGCATTGTGGCGGGCGCCTGTAGTCCCAGCTACTTGGGAGGCTGAGGCAAGAGAATCGCCTGAGCCCAGGAGTTGGAGGTTGCTGTGAGCTGTGTGACACCATGGCACTCTACCAAGGGCGATAGAGTGAGAATCTCTCTCTCTACAGAAAAGAACATTTTTAGACAAAGTGGAACTCATAACAGGGAATATTATCAGGAGGAAAAGGGAAATTGCATGACGATAACAGGGTCAATTAAATCAACCAAGAAGACATCAGAGTCCTGATGGACTACAGAGAATCCACAGGGCTGGAAAGTCTAACAATGCACTCCCAGCAACTAACAGAGTGAGCACATTAGCCGAGGAGGAGGAGGCCTGGACACCAGCCTCTTTTTTCCTTAATTGACATTGACACAATATGCCACTGCAGGACACATGCACTCAGACAGACCATGTCCTAAGCCATGCAAGAACCCTTCACAAATGTAAAAATACTATGTTCTCTGACTTTAGTGGAATTAAACTAGAAATCGAAAGTCATCTGGAAAAATCCCTGAGTTCTTAGAAATTAAACATAATTCTAAGTAACACATTGAAGTAAATATTTTGAAATAAATGAAAATCACAACATACTGAAATTTGTGGCTTGCAGCTAAAGCACTGTTCAGATGGATATTTATAAAATTAAATTATGTTAGAAAATGTCTTTTGGCCAGGCTCAGTGGCTCATGCCTGTAATCCTAACACCCTAGGAGGCCGACTGCCTGAGCTCAGGAGTTTGAGACCAGCCTGAACAACACAAGACCTCATCTCTACTAAAAATAGAAAAACTGTGTGTGGTGGGGGAAGAATGGGTGGAGGAAGGGTAATTGGTGGGACCACACCTAAAGGTGCATCTTACAAGGGTACATGTGAAATTTACTAGGTACAGCCTATAAATGTCTTAATACAATAACTAACAAAATGCCCGTGAAGGCTATGCTAACCAGTTTGATGAAAACATTTTAAATTGTATATAAAATCAGCACATTGTACCCCATGATTGCATTAATGCACACAGCTATGATTTAAAAAAAAAAAAAAAAAAAAGAAGAACTAGCTGGGTGCTATGGCAGGCGCCCATAGTACCAGCTACTTGGAAGGCTGAGATAAGAGAATTACTTAAGCCTAAGAGTTTGAGGTTGCTGTGAGCCAGGACACCACAGCACTCTACCCAGGGTGACAGAGTGAGACTCTGTCTCAAAAAAAAAAAGGATAGGGGCCCGGCATCTGTAGCACAGTGGTTACAACACCAGCTACATATACTGAGGCTGGCAGGTTCAAGCCTGGCCCAGGCCCGCTAAACAACAATGACAACTGCAACAAAAAATAGCCAGGCGTTGTGGCAGACACCTGTAGTCCTTGGGAGGCGGAGGCAAGAGACTCCCTTAAGCCCAAGAGTTTGAGATTGCTGTGAGCTGTGATGCCACAGCACTCTACCTAGGGCAACATAGTGAGACTCTGTCTCAAAAAAAAAGAGGCCAGATGTGGTAGCTCAGGCCTGTAACCCTAGCACTCTGGGAGGCTGAGCTAAGAGGAACACTTGAGCTCAGGAGTTCGAGACCAGCCTGAGCAAGACTGAGACCCCCATCTCTACTAAAAATAGAAAAATTATCTGGGCGTTGTGGGGACAGGCACCTGTAGTTCAGCTACTCAGAAGGCTGAAACAGGATGATCATTTCAGCCCAGGAGTTTGAGGTTGCTGTGAGCTAGGCTGACACCAGGACAGTCTACCAAGGGGTGACAGAGAAAAACTATCTCCAAAAAAGAAAGAAAGAAAAAATCCATGAAATCAAATCAAATGATGATTCTTGAACAGACTGATAAAACGGATAAATTTCTATCCAGCTTCATCAAGAAAAAGGACACAAACTACTGGTATAAGGAATGAAAGAAAAGATATCACCTTAGGTTCTCCAAACAAACATAAGTCCATAAATTCCACACTTTAGGTGGAAATGGAGAGATCCCTTCAAAAGCATCAACCAAAACTCACTCAAAAAGACACTGACAACCTTAATAGTTCTACATCTATTAAATAATGAAATTAGTGGTTAAAAACCTTCTAACAATCAAAATTCCAGGCCCAAATGGTTTTGCTGGTGAATTTTACCAAACATGTAAGAATTTATACCAATCCTGTAAATCTCCCCCAGAAAACAGAAGAGAAGGACACTTCCCAGCCTACTTTTTATTGGCCCTCATCACTCTAGGACGTTCCATCATACCCTTATTGAGTCGGCATTATACTCACACCAAAACCAAGACAGAGAATATCCCAGGTGCAAACATCCAGAAACCCAAAATGGTCCACAATCTGAGACTTTGCACGTGCTAACGAGATGCTCAAAGGAAACACTCCTTGGAGCAATTTCAGATTTTCCAATTTGGGATGCTCAATAGTCAGGGCCACACAAATATTCCAAAATCTGAAAAACTCCAAAATCTGGAATATTTCTAGTCCCAAGAGTTTTGAACAAGGGTTACACTGATTTGAACAAGAGTTTTGTACAAGGAACCCTGATTTTTGTATCCCCCTGCAAAAAGAAGAAAAAGGAGAAAAGGGAAGGAAGCATCCTCCGACTGCTCTGCCCACTGCGTCCCTGTCCCCATTAGCAGCCTACCCAGCTGCCCAGCCTCCCAGGACTCCGCACGCTCCCCTGCTCCCACGTGCAAGACCAAGCCTGCCCACCTTGCCTCCCATGCGGTTCTCCAACAAGGCACTGCATTTCTGCCTGCATGACGGCAATTCCCCCAAGGGGTGTCCTCTCTACTGTTCCCCATCACCACCGAGCTGCGCTGCACGCTGGCTGGGATCAAACCCTTCCTAACTCCCCACGTGTGGTTCTCCAACAGGTGTCAACCTCATCTTAAGTTTCAGAGGCACCTTGCTCTGCAGGATTGTGCCTGCCCTGCTGAACCCTCTGCGGCTTCCCCTCCTGGGGAGGGGAGAGGACACCAGCCCCCAGCTCCTCTCCCACAGGCCACATTCCGCCTGTCCATGCCAGGCCTGTCCCAAGGCTGTGCCCGGCCACAGCAAGGGCTACATCAGAAGGCTGGATCTGTCTCGAGGCTCCATTTCACTGCCCCGGCCCCTGCCTCCTGTGTGAGCCCAGAATGAAGAACCTCCCAACAGAGAGGCTTGGCTCAGATCAAGAGAACCTCTCAAAAGCTCCAAGGTATACATACCAGGCGCCGAGCGCTTCGATGCCCAGAGTCAGGAGTCATCCTGTCATCTGTCAGCTAGACGCAGACAGCTAGCAGAGTGCCCCCAACACCGCTCCCCGCAACCCCACCCGCTTCCCTGGGGCTAAGCCCCCACCTGGCACTCCTGCTGTGCTAGCACCTACGAGGTCACGTGCTGGCCCACCTGCCGGCCACGGTCGTGCTGCTGGCCTTCTTGGCGGGAGCCTTCTTCTGCTGGGCCTGCTTGGCAGGTAGGGCCACCTTGGCCTTCTTCTCCTCCTCGGACTTGGCCTTGTGTTTCTCCTTCTCCTTTTCTTTGTCCTTCTTCTTCTTCTCCTTCTCCTTTTTCTCCTTTTTCTTCTTTGGTTTGTTCACTGGGGCCTGAGACAGAGCGGCCAGCTGCTCATGCACGGCCTTCAGCTGGAAGAAAGAAGGTGGCTGAGTGGTCACAAGGCATAGCCTCGCACCCCAAGGGCCACGAGATGGTGAACTCAGGTGCCCTCAGAACTGCCTCAGTTGTCTGGGTGAGTGAGCCCGGAGCCCCCAAACCCCGGGCAGATCCCTCCGAAGCCCCACCCAGCCCCTTGCTCCTACACAACAGCCTGCAAGTAGAGAAGCTTCTCTGCCACGGCGCCTCCCCTACTAGAGGCACAAGGAGCCTGACTCAGTAGGGAGCAAGTGGCACAACCGGAACTCACTAATGGCAGTCAACATTCCTATTATTATTATTATTATTTTCCAGAGGAGAAAGAATCTCTAAGGGCTCAAACACAGGGAGCTCAGCCCTGGCGATCCCAGGGCAGCCATTTGCTATCACACAGCAGGTCTGTGGGAGCACAGTGAGCCGGGCCCAGCCGAAGACAATCTGATGGCACCTGCCCTGCAGCTGGCAGCATGCCAAGGGGGTGCCCACCTCTCGATCCAGCTGCCTGGGCATGACAGGAGTGGCCACGTACAGGTGAGGGGAGGCTGTCCCCCAGCCTCTAGGCCTTCCCTGTAGTGTCCTCTCATGCCGGTGGCCCCATGCGCCCCGGAAACCACTTCCCCGACTTAGCCGCTCTACCCTGTCTTCTCCCGTCTGAGGTCCCAGAAACCATGGCCGTGGGTGGCTCTCAGATGCTCAGGGACAACAATTTACATTTCTCTCATTTCATCCTCACATCAACTCAAAGAGGAGGTCATGTGAGACCCAAATCGCAAATGAAGAAAGCACAGCGGACAAGAGGAGGATGGCCTAGTCTGGGGCGGGTCAGAGTGGGGACGGACGGACAGGTGGCTGCTGCAGCACCGACACCTGCACCAGGTGCCACTATGGGCGACAGCTGGGACAGCAGAGCCATGGCCTCTGCAAGTGCCTTCCGGACTTTTCCAGAGCAGCACGAGGCACAAGTGACCCGAGCCCCAATTCCACCCCAAGGCACGTGTCCACACAGCCACCCACACATGCCCGTGGGTCAGGCTCATGCCGCCCAGACCTGGGGCAGGCAGGCACTCTGGTTGTGAGGAAGACCAGGAAAGGGGCAGATCTCGGGCTGCCCCACCTGCTCCTGCAGCTCCGCCAGCCTGGTGGCCCGCTCCTCCTCCGAGTCTGAGCTGCCCGACTCCGACGAGCTCTCCTCGCTGCTACGGCTGCTCTCTGTGCCCTTGCTCACCACGGGGGCTGCGGGGGCCGGCAGTGCGGGCGCCTCCACCGGCTCATCCGGCATCTTGGCAAACCTCATCTCAAACACGTCCTATGGGAAAGCAGGAGCCACCCTGAGGACCTGGATGCCCAAGAGGCAGTCCAGAGTGTGGCCCCAGTGCTCTCGCAGGAAGGTCAGGCCCAATGAAGAGGCCGGGCTCCACCTGCCTGAGCTACCTGGGGGGCTGCTCCGGATCGACCCTCCCTCCACCTCCCCCATCAGGGCTCAGAGGACCAGAGGCCCACTATCCACAGACCCAAGTCCTGTGCTGGCACAAACCCCATGTGCCTCCTCTACGGGATGCGAGCTCCACAGGCTGCCCCTGCTGTGTGGCGGCACCCTCCTCTGAGGGTTTTTTTTTGCGACAGTCTCACTTCATCACCCTTGGTAGAGAGCTGTGGCATCACAGCTCACAGCAACCTCAAACTCTTGGGCTTAAGTGATCCTCTTGCCTCAGCCTCCTTAGTAGCTGGGACTACAGGTGCCCGCCACAACGCCTGGATTTTTTTTTTTTTTTTTTTAACAGACAAAGTCTCGCTCTGGCTCAGGCTGGTCTCGAACTCATGAACTTAGGCAATCCACCCACTTCACCTTCACAGAGTGCTAGGATTACAGGTGTGAGCCATAGCCCTGGCCCCTCCTCTGAGTTTTGACAGGGTCTGGCCATAGGAGTCTGTAAGCCAGTTTCCAACCACCCCCACCTCTACCCTTTACCCTGTAATTTTACTGCAGCATCAAACCCCCAAAACCTGGCTCTGGAGGCAAACACCTTTTCCTATCAAAATCGGTTTGGGAATGCCCCTTGCACACTGGATCTGGGCCGACTCCTCTGGGCAGCCCAGGATCCTTTCAGACAGGGAGGAATAGCCACCAGGGAAGATGCAGATTTGTAGAACTCACACCCTTGAATCCATGTTGATTTGTACACATACAACACGACCCTGCTTCCCAGCCTGGAGCCCAGCGTTCAGCAAAGCCCACTCTGGGTTCTGCTCCCAAACTTGGTCTCCCCAGAGGTGTGTCCACCCCCAGAGCTTCATCCAAGCCACCGCCACACATCCTGCTCTCCGCCAACAGCCTGGAAGGCCGTTGTGGTCGTTTTATTGTTGGGCTCAATTTACAAAATTGATAGCAGCAAGTACTAACTAGTCTATAGCAACGAAGGGTCATCAGTCTGTGTGGCCCTGCCACGGACCACACGTCTACAGGAGCAGGATACGAGCTGTCAGCCTCAGTGCTCTGCGAGCCAAGCCAGATGGCCCTGGTTTCCTTGCCCAGCTCAGCCGGGAACTAACCAGGATCCAGAGAACTGTGTCTTAAAGCCTTTTGGGCCAGGTGCAATGGATCATGCTTGCACTTTGGGAGGCCAAGGTGTCTGGACTGCTTGAGCTCAGGAATTTCAGACCAGCC
>CAUYON010196265.1:0-15202 GCA_963573935.1 Arctocebus calabarensis
AATGGCCTGAAAACTGCTCAAATGGCAAGTAGTGCAGAGAGAAAGGCCCCGTGCTGTTCTGTGGATATAATAGACAACTTGACATGTAGTATTTCCCAGGATGGTTGTCATTCCCCAGATAAATGTTATTTGAGTTATCCCCTTGAAGAAAAGAACCAAGAGGTTGGCCACAGCTAGATTGGTGAGGATCAGGTGTATGGGCTTGAGTGCCTGGCCAGTGCAGGTTGTAGAAGAATAGGTTACGAGGAGAATGGTATTGCCCATGCCACCAATTCCAGTCTGGAGCACAAACAGTCCCCTTAGGATCAAATCACCAAGAGTCATACTCATGGGATCATAGAAGACATTGTCCAGAAAACAGTCTGAATGTCACAGAGTTAGAATTAAGAGTAAGAGCACCAGTCCCAGATTTGCTCCAATATTCCTAGTTCTAAGAGACACTATTGGAAACTTCACTAACTCACTTTTCTGAGGATGGTAGTTACATTTATGGAGAGAGTACTCCACACTGTTGAGGTCAGACTACTTCTCAGAGTAGTCAGACTATCTTGTTTCTTTTTACACTCTCAGGGTCATGCAGGATGGGGCAATATTTAGTCTGCTTCCTGAATGCTTCAGAGTGTACATTCAGGGCATCATCCACAAACAAAGCTTTATCGGCCACATCAAAAATACTCCCATTCTGTGTATAATAGGTTTTAAGTTCTTTGATATATGAAGATTAATGGACCTGGGTCACTGTTCCTAAGGGCTTGGAGCCTAGTGTGGGCGACACATATATAAATTATTATAACAATAAAATGCAAATCATACCATGAGTGAAGTATATAAGGGGTGGTGAAGACAAGTATCAGGGATTGTAGCATTGGTGGATCTATGGTAATACGCAATAATTGTATTATATTTATTACTTAGTAAATTTTTTTCTAAATTATATAATTGATGTAGATGTGTATATCTCAAGTAGTAAAATAATATAAAGACATACACATAAAAAATTATGTAAACCCACTTGTCATTTTCTAATTCCACTTCTGTGTTAATCATACATTGCAAGTACGGATTCTTTCATGGTTTTATTCATGTTCTTACAAAATATGTGTGGTTTAGCAATCAGTAATAAACATAGGACTAAATTTGTTGCTTATATTTAGAAATTTAAACTTGTATGCCTCATAAATTTTGAGTGAAAGAAAACAATTATACTGCAAACATGGCATAAATAAAAATTTTAGTCCAAGAATTTAGGGGCAGTTCCATATTGTAATATCTAATTATATCTAATACTAAAGTTGACTCTATGGATATTTAAAAAATTCCTCTGACTGCCTCCATTAATGGTAACAAATGACTTTGATGACTGTCAACAGCATTAATTAAATAAATATATGAGAATGTTTGGAGTTTTCTTTAGCATGATTATGTATGTGCATATTCTAGTGCTTCATGTATGTTTTTCTTTTGGAGAATGCAAAGAGGACCATTCTTTCAAATAATAGTTACTACCATTCTATAAGTATGAGTAATTATATAAAAAGGAAATAAATTATCATAAAATCTCAGAGACAATTAGAATATTTGCAATTGACGTGATGATATAATAAGCAAGCCCAAGAGAATCAGATTAAGAATTGACTCAAATAATAGAAGAATTTAGGAAGGTAACAAGTTATAAAATTAATATTCAAAAATCAACAGCCTTCATATCCACAAACAATAAGTTACATGATGACACAGAAAACCAATCAAAACTTACTATGTTTCAGAATAAAATGAAGAAGCTTGATGAGGAAAGGTCTTAAGCAACTCAGTAGAACTAACCCTGGTCATTTGGAAGTCTGGTCTAATGGAAGTCATTTGTCATTCCCAGGCAGTAAATGGAACCATCGTAAATCTATCAGTCCTCCAGATATTAACCTGAAAATTTGATGGTCTGAGTAAATATAATAATCATAGTATGGATGCAGACAAACTGACATGAAAAGTAAATATAAAATAACATGCAAACTTAGGTATAAAGGGATAAAAGAAGAGGTATGAGCTCTGCAGCAGCTCCCCCCAAAACTAGAACACACTTCAAAGACTCCATGTTATAAGTGTTGCACCTGCAAACAGCTAGATAAGCAGAACAGAAAGGTGTCTAAAATGTTGAAGTGATACCATCCCTATCAGATGAAAACATGGGTGAATTCCTGTATGACCTAGATTTGGGGAAAGGAAATCTAGGTGTATCTCAAAATCAAAAGCAAGAACATAGTGGTAAATTTAACAACATAAAAATTAAGAAAACAAGCATTCAGGGACAAAGCACTGTTAATCTTCCAGGTTTAGTCGAGAGCATCCATTTGAACCAACTTTCCTAGAGTTAATAAGCATTAACTATGGACTATCTTTAGAATTCACCAGAGTTCACTAGGGAGTGAGCAGAAACAGGCAGATCTAGAAAATGGTTGACAATGAAAAGGATGAGTTTCTCACTTTTTAAAGTGACTCTGTTCTTGAGGGCAGCAGTGGTTGATACCCCACAAAGTAACTAACGCTGAAATAGATCCCCATTATCACTTTGGTCAAATGAAGCAAAGGAAATAGTTGAGGACAAGTATAGAGGCTGCAAAGGAAAAAGCTGTGGAAAAAATAGAGCTAACAGGTGGGACCAGGAGTTTTAACTTTGACATTTATCCAAGTCTGATAGATGCGTGACTGCACATGGAGACATCAAGTTGCTTATGGCACCCTAAATTAACTATGATGAGACTTCTGAATGTGGAGTTTGAATTTAGGCAAATTAACTACCTGCTAAAAGAAAAATGTTCTATGCTCTTTGTTTTTCTCATGAAAACATAGCCAAATGCAATCTCTATAATGTCTGAGGACACAATCCAAAATTACAAAACACATAAACAAATAGGAAAGTGTGACCCATATTCAAGACAAAAACTAGTGAATGGTGACTAAACCCAAGAGAACTCAGATGGTAAAAACAGCAGACAATTATTTTAAAGCATCTTTCATAACTGTGATAAAGGAGATAAGGAAAAATAAGTGAATAAAAATAGTTACCACATAGGAAAATAAATGAAAATTCTAGAACTGAAGAATAAATATTCAAAATAAAGAAAATCACCTAATATGACAGAAAAAAACCATTCATAAAGAAAAACATAGAAGCTACCACAGTTAAAAAATTATAAAAATTATACAGAACAATAAATAACAGAAGAATTAGAGAACATGTAGTCATGGCAGAAACTGGAAGAAGGTATACATTGGTTGGATATTGCAAAATTATATATATATAAAATATGGAAGTCAATATACAAGTATTTCTGCCCCTGATTCCTGACAAGGAGTTGAATCCCTTGTTCTTGAGGTTCTAGAGAAATCTTTTCTTATAATATTTGGTCCCTGACCTGGTTCAAGACACAGAGCTCATAAAACATTTGTAAGTGCCTGAGTGATGTAAGCATCTGACACAGGTCTCCTAAATCCTTTGAATTTCCTGTGTGACGGGAGAATCTTCTGCCCAAATTGAATTACTATTGTTGGGCTCCCATCCTGACTTATGTGGGGTCTGGTTGCCTGGGGAACCAACCTTGTGATTAGAGGGTTGAAATACTCACCTCTCCCCTACCCTCCAAAAAAAGACAAGGGATAAAGGTTGAGATGATGAACACATGGTGGGATTTTTATCAAACACAAAACAAAAATTCTTTTATAATGGAGCCTTCATTAAGAAAAGCCATATGGACAGGGTTTGGAAAGATGCTACATTGCTGAACTCACACCTAACTGGTTTGGCTCCAGATGCCCACACTTCGGCAAGTTCCAGCAATGAGACCAACCTATCCTTTGCCTTTTTGTGATCTACACGTGTTCCTTTTCTCAGGTATTTGCTTCAGCACAAAGTGCAACAAGGCTCACCTACCTGCTTGTCTGTTGAGAAGAGACTTTTATGTAGGAGTAACAGTGTGGGCTTCATAAAGAACAATGAGACTGAAGATAGTATTCTCACATCCTGGGGGACGGGGACAAAAATAAAAACAAAAAAATACTGAACTCTCACAGAAGTTAGCCCACATGACCACCCTCTTTTTCTCCAACATTGAGGTACTTCCAGGGTCAGATACTGTAGAACATGAGGAAGAATAGCCCACATATTAAACCAGGCTGGGTGATTATAGTTTTTTTTCATGTCAGATCATAGCAAGGTGACACCTGTATCTGATCCATCAAGTCCAAATCCCAATTTTGACCCAAATTCATATGCAAAGGGTGAAACCATTGTTGTGACAGAAGAAAAATCATGATACAGTGAAATTTACTGAGAATTGACTTTGTGCCACATATCACGTGGAGAGTCTTACATCTGTCCATTCGTGATTTCCGTGATATTCTAACTATGGCAAATACCATTCTCACTTAGCAGAAGATAACAACCAGACATGGAAAAGTCAAGGGTTTCACCTAAATTCTCAAAACTAACTAGTGGCTGGGGAGGAAGATAGATCTAGTACTGCAGGGCCTGAGGTTCCTTTCTTGGACACTATTCAGCTAGAGAGGAATAGTTTCTCTGATGTCATCCAAGTTTTCTGATGGTATTCTCTTTATGAAGCATTTTGTAAATTGACATCATTAGCAATCACAGGGCAAAACTAAATAACCAACAAAGCAAGAAATATGAGCAGTCAATTACCACAGAGGTGGACACAAGTTACACAAAAATAAAAATGGAAATGAAATGGGATGTGAGGGATAGGTCAGACAGTGGGAACAGGTATAGTCAGACATGAGAAGCTCCTGGCTGAAAACAATCCCTGTATCTTGAAAAGGATTATCTCACAGAATGCTGATGAGAGAAAAGAATGTAATTAGGAGAGACCAGTCACATAGGAGAAAAAATAATGAGAGGTGAGGAGAGGAAAAATTGGTCAAGAAGATGGAATTGCACGTAAAGAAAAGGGTGAAGTTAGAACTGCACTGTATTTCTAACCCATGTCCTAGTAAGTGGCTCAAGATTCATTCAGAGAAAATAGCAGGCCATACAGTTTATTGATGACTTTCTGTGTGTTGGCCTTTAGATTTGGGTATAGAAGTCCCATGTATGTTAATACTTAATGTTCAATTTCAAATGATATGCTTAACTTATTGTTAAGTGAGAGTTCATGGATAGAAAATGAGGCACAGATTTACACAACATTGTGAAAAATATATACTCATCTGTAATAACAGAAAACAGGCCACAAGTTACCTGGTGACTGGGGTGGGGTGAGGTAGGAGGGAAGGCTGCCCTGAGAACACAAAGGAATTTGCAGGGGAAAATGGATATGTTCTATGTTTCAAAATGGCAATAATGCATGGGTAGAGAAATATGCCAAGAATTCTTAAATTGTAAAATTGTCATTTAAACCTCAGTAAGCTGTGTATATAGCAAAGTGGTATAAAAAAGGAAAACAATGTACAGAGATTGTTTATTAGCTTTGTCAAGATCACTCAGTCCCAATGAAAGGCAGAGTAGGTCTTACATGTGTTGAGAGCTTCTCACTGAGAATACACACATGCAGCAGCTACACTCCATGGTGTGGGAGTGCACATGCAGGATGTGGGAATGACACTGTCTCTGTCTCTTCACGCCCTCCTGATACACACACACACAGAGTGGAGTTCCCAGAACCGCTGCTGGCTGATTGTCTATCTTGCTCCAAAACACTGGCCCAGAGTCAGGTAGAAAAGACCACTATGACTACCTTTGTTAGAGGCTGTGGGGGAAGTGCTGCCCTGCATGATGTTAAGAGACACTCTGTCCCTACCACTAGTTCCAGAACTCCTGGACTGGGGATCAAAACACTGTCAGGACTGCCAACCTCTCAGCCTGTTGGGACAGAGTTAGAAATGTAAGAAACTGTTCCTGGCCCCAAAGACTAGACTATCAGTAGGAATTTGAGCCTTTCAATGGGGAAGAAAGGCACATGACATCACAAACCCTCGACGAACCACACTCATGCAATTACTCATGTGTCATCCAAGTTCTAAAATCTGCCTATGAGAGTTACTCTGAGCTCATGCATGTCTGGGTGCACATGTGTGTGCAGGTAACAGGGACCACATACAATTAAAGACCCTGAACATTTTCTTTTAACTGTAAATACCCAGAATGTCTAAAACTCTCCATGTCCAGTTTCAGTAATCCAGGTGGGTGGACGGAGCCCTCTATAAGGTGAAAGAACAGGCTAGAGTACAGGGCCCACCAAACCAGGCTGGCCCCAGCCTCAGAAATTTCAACCCCTGTGAAACCAACTACCCATGACAGTTCCCAGCCTGCTATGGGGTCTCCATCCTCACTCTCTCCTTGACCCCCTCAGCTCCAAAGCAGTTCAAGGTTTAAATGAAGCTATTCTGAGAACTGAGATAAAACTCTGTTCTACCTAAATCCTCACCTGCCTTCTGAGTGTCTGAGGTTTAAATCATCACAAGACACTCACCACAGTCAATGTCATGGCTGGAACTGCCAGTGGGATCATTTTCTTCACTACACACTGGCCATCTGGAGTCAAAGCAGTTATGCATCTTGCTATTCCTTATTTCATTTCCCTTCAGAGCTACAATTACCATGTCACCTTGAGGCACTTCTGCAAGGGACATTGTCACACCTGGAAAGAAGCTGAAAATATTTGTTCCTGGACAAGTCAGCATGTCCTGGGAATTCTTCAGACACGAACTAATTAGAATCAGGTATAACCAGGAGGAAAACTTACCCAAGGCTACTGCAGTGAATTCTGTAATTTGAATGGGTGAAAAGGGAAGACAAGACCTTGTTAGTGCTGCACTGGGATGGCCCCCAGACGATCTGAAAAGTGGATTCTAATTTTCAATTTCTGCCCCCACGTAGGATCTCAGTGGTGACATCTATCATATTAGGATTCCACCTTAAGTTCTGGTGTGTCACTGTTAAGAACACAACACCTATATAGATTTTTTCTGGTTCCATGCAGCAATTATTAGTAATAAAAACAAAGCTGGGATCATTACCCTAGCAAACTTTGGGATACATTACAAGTTCATAGTGAACAAAAAAGTATGGTATTGGCACAAAAATAGACACAGATATTAGAAACCGAATAGAAAACCATGAGATGAAATTAACATATTATAGCCACCTGATCTTTGATAAACCTAACAAGAGCACACACTGGTCAAAAGAATCTCTATTCAATAAATGGTGCTGGTAGAATTGGATATCTACATGTAAAACAATGAGACTGGACCTGCATGGCAACTTTCACCACTAACAAAAATTGATTCAAGATAGATAAAAAAATTTAAATATAAGGCATGAAACAAACAAGCAAAAAATACTCAAAGAAAATGTGGTTGAAAACACTCGAAGATGTCAGCTTGGGGAAGATTTTATGAAGAAGACTTCTGTGGCAATTGCAACAAAAGTGAAAATGGGACTTAATTAAACTGAGAAGCTTCTGTACAGCCTAGGAAACAACAAACAAAGCTAATAGACAACCTTCAGAACGGGAAAAGATATTTGAAAATTATAAATCAGAAAAAGCTTGATTTAAAAAAGCTAGTGACCTCATAGATCACTGGGAAGAGACATATATATAACCTTCTCTCAGGAAGACAGACAAATAACTAATAAACATATAAAAAGTGCTCATCATCCCTAATCACCAGAGAAATGCAAATCAAAACAAACTTGAGATATCACCTAACCCCAATAAGAATAACCCCCATCACAAAGTCCCAAAACAGCAGATGCTGGCCCAGATGTAGACATAGGGAACACTCTTACACTGTTGATGTGTGGCAAAACTACTGCAGCCTCTTTGGAAAGAAGTATAGAGAATCCTCATATTTTGACCTCACAAACCTATTATTAGACATCTACCCAGAAAAAAATCATTTTATCGTAAGGATATTTGCACTAGATTGCTTGTTACAGCTCAATTTATAATTGCCAAGACGTGGAAACAACTTAAATACCCATCAGATCAGGAATGGATTAACAAATTATGGTACATGCACACCATGGAATAATATTCAGCCATCAAAAAGATGATGACTAAACATTTTTTGTAATATCCTTGATGGAACTGAAACACATTCTTCTTTGTAAAGTATCAAAGAGTTGAAAAGCAATTATACCATGTACTTAATACTAAAATGAAGCCCATGAAGCCCAAGATACATGCCCATGTGGGTGAAGAAAAATTCATTTCAATCCATGTTTGAGGAGGGAGTAATGAGGGAAGGGGAGAGATTTGGGGTGCTCTTACTGAATTGGGCACTGAGTGGGGGGGTTCACACTTTTTGTGTGTGTTACATAACCTTAAGAAGGATTCTACTTAACAAAATCAAGTATTTTTACCTGGTTGTTTGTACCCTCAGATTAACTTGAAATAAATGTACTGAAAAAAAAACAGTAGAAGAAAGAAAACACAACTCCTTTTGGTGGTGGGAGGTGACACAGATATTGGAGCAGTGTGACATGATGCTGTACTCATATCTCTGCAAGAGCATTTAGAATTCTTGGCAGGCACACATTTCTCTCAGGTTATTCTGAAATTTGCCTTTTAGAACTGTCCTGGAAAAAAGCCAGCACACACAACAAAAACTGACTTCATTTTCCATATCCAAAAGTGCTTCTACCCTAATTGTTGGGTCCCTGCCACGACTAAAAATGCAATTCTTATAGTTCCACTTCCTCTTATTTCCTACACTGATCAAGATTAATCAGTGTTTCTTGGTGTTTTTTCATAAACTTTGGCTGTACTTATTCTTCTATTTTTTTTTTTAGATAACTCAGTGTAAATACTATTTACCTCCCTCCCAAGAGTAAAAAGATAAGATTATTATTCTTACACTCTATTTTCATTCTCCAGTTTCTCTACAAATCTATATAGTCTATAATTTCTACACTGTCATCATTATAGCACTTACATTAGGGTTTGCAATTCAAATTCCAATAATTCACTGTACTCATTTATTTCTATGGTTAAATGGATTCCTGGATAGAGGTTTTAGAAGAAATGTTGAGAGTAAATTAATTTTTTTATAATACAGTGTATAGAAATAATCATATTCTATGGTGTTATTTTTCGTTTTTGCTTTGGTAAGTAATTCCCTCTTCTATGTCTAATACTAATATCCATTTCCATTCTTATTACCAGTAATTTGTGTTCAATCTTTTTGTGGAATATAATTTTTTAATTTTTAAAGATTCTTTCCCATAATGGTGCCTCTTCTCCTTGGTAGACAGTTGCTTTCTTGCTGTGTTATCCAAGTTGGACTTGCATTTCTGTGCTCAACAATTCCTTCTACCTTCGCATTTCTAGTAGTTGCCACTGTACAAGAATGAGCTACTGCACCTGGCTAAATTTGACATTTTTTAAGGAATTGAAGATGTTGTAGGTGCAAGCCACACAGGTAGCTGGGATAAGAGCTTTCCTGGTAGAAGGAACAACAAATGCGAAGCCTGTGATGTAAGGCAGCACTAGCTAAACTCTTAGTACCTCTTAGACTCATGAAACTCGAAACCTTCTCTATGCAGTAGGAGACTTTGTGCTTGTCTTCCTTTGGCTTTGATCTTCCCTAAAGAAAGGAAATATCTATTACCAAAGGCATGTGCCTGCACACCAAGGTTAAAAGGTGGTTTGGGGGAGAAGTTTGCAAGGGACTGCTAACTTCCACTTGTTAAGGACAACATAAAATGTGGAATAAGAAGGGGGCATCTCTGTGGTTTGACAATTTCACAAGAATGAACCAGTAGCATATGAAATACCGTTTGAGAGTTTTGAGAAGAGTGTGAGCATGAACTAACTAATGTTATCATAGGATTATTTTGCTGTGGAAGGATAATTGGCTAAGTCTGGAGAAGCGAGATACAATGAGATGGGTAAAGTAGCCGCCATGGTCATACAGAGAAAGACTAAAACAGTTTAATGTTTCGACAGTATCCATGGGAATGATGACATTCTGGATGTTAGAAGAGCTGTCAATCTTTCCCAATAAATTATGAGCTATGGAGAATAAGAAAGTTGTAAATAATCGCCCCAAGTTCATTTGACCTGAGGAATTAGAAGGACAGCATTGCAGGTCTGGTTCTCTAGGGAACCATTGGAGATAGTATTTACGTTTCAATGTATTTATTGATGAGGTTACTTTGGAATAAAACCTGAAAAGGAAGGGGAAGGAACAGAACTGAAGAGAGTGGAATGTCTTTGCCCACTAGAGCTCCTACGTGGCTATAGTAAATTACTACTGATGGAGTGGCTATACAAAATTTATTTCTCATGACTCTGGAGACTAGGAAGTCAAAGATAAATGACCTGCTGGATTTTGTTCCCATGAGGGTCCCTTTTCTCCTTGATAGACAGCTGCCTCTCATAGTATCCTCACATGACAGGAAGCAGAGAGAGACATCAAGCTGTCTCATGTCTCTTCTTATAAGGGCACTTGTCTCCATCCCATGACCTAAATTTCAAATGTCAATGCCATTACAATATTAAGTTTTAGAGTTTAAATGCTAGAATTTTCAGAGGACATTGATATTCAGTCAATTTTAGAGAAGCTGGACTATAATGGACACTTGACATCCATCTTGGTCCTCATCCTTCAGGAGCAGAAATAACACATCAATATTGCACTGAATTGTGCTGAAATGTCTAGATATTATAGTACCATCTTGATTAATCATGGGCAGTAGGCATGATCTTAGGGTTGTGGCTCACCCTGGCTGAAGCCACCCTGAAGGGGTGGCAGCTATAGTTGTGGGTTCTCTGCTGACAGTATGATCTCCAGCTGGGGCCGCAAATCTTTCCATGGAGATGGAAGTGCATCTCTATGTAAGTCACAGACACTAGAGTCCTTAACAAGCAGTAAATGAACATGAGTGGAGAAACTTTTTCAGGGAAGTTTTTTTTCTTTAATTTAATATTTTTGGATATGATATGAACGTCAGATGCCCCAGTTGAGGTGTGCAGTATGTCTATGGTTGTATAAATCTTGACAAAAGAGAAGTCTGAGATTCTGATAGAAGTTAGACTCATTAGTCAAGATGTGGTTTGTTCTGAGGACTTAGTCTTTATTTCAGGGGTTCTCAATCTTTGGATTGTGATCTCTTTTTAACAGTGAAAGTACATTGCAGCATTAGGAAGGTTGAGAACCACTGCTTTAGGTGAATGCACAAATTAGAAGTTGAGAAAATAAGAAGAATGCAGAGAAATATAAAGAACAAATACCAAGGACAAATCAAGATCATGCAGAGTCTGTGAATGAAACAAACACAGTTTCATGAAGGATTAAGTGATTGTGGTAAGTACTGGTTGAGCAAACAGGTTCTATCTTTATGCCATCTGTGGATAAAGCAACATAGAAACAGAGTGGTTAAGTCACTTGACTCGAGACTCAGACACAGGAAATGACTGACTAGGATTCACATGTGGGAAGAGCAGTTCATGTTCCATGAGTTGATCCACACATTAGTTTTGCTAGAGTTTGGAATAGCTTTTTCCTTGAATTCCTGGACCTCCTGGGAAGAAAGAAAAGGGGAATTTCCTGACATCTGCATGTCCAGGATCTCCTAGGTTGTTTTGATTGTTTTCTTCATGAGAATTTCCCTTGGCCCTGCATTCCAGTATTTCCAGGTCTTTTGGCTCCCCAAGAACATTCTCTCTATTTTCTTCAGGGGAATTTCTGATACATCTCAGTAGCATACAGACTAATGGAATGCTCCCAAGTACGGTATGAGGAAAACAAACAAGGATCCCAGAAAGACGTTGAGTTCTCTAAAAATGTTTCATTCAGCTGTGCAGGGCCTTACTTTTGTAACTATGAGAAATTGACTAACTACTCAGTTATGAGTGACATAACTGAGTGTCTTTTGGTCACAGAGAGCATTCTCACCACGCTAAATCATGTAGTCTATTGCTCAGCCTGGGCCTCTGCTCTTAATCTATGCTATATATGATAAATTTTACCCTCCTTGCTCTCATTCCTTTGCTCCCTGACAGTACTCTATAACTGTACTCTGCTGCGCATGTTCCCCAATGTATGGCCCCATTTAAATATGAAAACTTCATACTGAGCTTCTTGTGTCAACTGGGTCACATAGACTTTCATCTTAGTACCGGGAAATGGGGATGGAATCTGGTCTTGGTCAAGTGAAGAGAAGGCAAGTGCACATATTGGTTTCCTAGACCACTCTACTCCTTTTGGAGGAGTGTTTCTCAGAGAATGGTCCCAATACCAGCAGCATCAGCATCACCTTGGAACTTGTCAAAAATACAAATGCACCCCAAATTAAAATCAGATATACAAATCAATGTACATACATGTTCACAGAAGCAAGTATCCAAAAGGTGAGGACAGTTCAAATGTATGCCAATACATACATGAATAAAGAAATTGTGTTCTACTCATACAATGCATGACATATTATTGGGTCATTAAAGGGAATGAAGTTCTGGTCCAGGGTACAGCATGGAAAAAACTAAAAAAAAATGTTATGACAAGTGAAAGAAGTCATACACAATAAATATTGTATGATCCCATTTATTTGAAAAATCTAGAATAGGCAAATTCATAGAGAACAAAAGGTTACTGATAGCCAGGGGCTGTGGGCATAGGACAACAAGGAGTAACTGCCTAATGAATATGGTGTTTTCTTGATTGACAGAAATATTGTGGCAGAGCCCTTCTTTGGTCAAAATATACTTTGGTCTTAGGATATGGCAGCGATGAAAAATGAAGGTGATGATTTTTGACTAGTGTCCTGGTAAGGCTTTTCCCTAAGAGTGATCAGTGTGTTAGCTCAAAGAATGAGTCGTGACAAGAAGGGAACTTAATCATGGAGCAGTAAGAGATGTCACTTAGTGACACTGCTCTGAGGATGGCACTTTGCAGAATTTTCAAGGTTCTGTGTTTCTCTGGTGCAAGGATGATAGTTTTAATGGATATTGTGATTTTGAAGCTAATATTTTCCAAAACAGGTTTAGAGATGGGGAAATGGTCAAGGGAACAGGCCAACTTAAAATTCCAGAAACTTGACTCTTTTTACTAGTTCCACAATGTTTGTCTTAAATGAATGCTCTGTAGAATATTTTAAGCTCTTGGTTAATTTACGGAGGCATCACAAAAATTGAAGTTGACAATATTTATGTTGCTTTTATGGAAGAATGAATGTTCAGAAGCCCTCACTATTCTAAAAGACTCACCTCCTCACTACATTTATTTTTTCACAACAATCTTTTTAGGGTGTAAAGCTCAGTAGGTATTCCATGCAGGTACCTACTAGGTCAAGATTAGGTTGTAAAAGTACAGACTTTATTTTATCTTAGAAATAGAAAAAAGAAGGGGTAAGAGACTGAAAGAGAATATGGAAAGAGAGGAAAAGCAGAAAGATGAAGTGATATCCCCAAGAAAGAAAGAATGCCCACAGGTGAATCAAATAGTTATTGAATTTAAGGAGGATGATGAAAGTAAGTGCACACAAGTTCCCAAGGTATTGGTAATGTGAATCCGGCAAGGTTGAAGACAGACATTTTTCTCCAAGTGTTTCTGATCCTGAGACCTGATATTCATATTCCATTGTTTGTCTGGGAGTTATTAAGAACAAATTTAAAAAGCAGATTTAGTTAATAAGTCTAGAAATTGGAAGAAAATTTGTATTTCCTTTAGATTTCTGGGATCTTCATTTGTTTCTGAAAAGGGTGGGAGGGAATAGTAAGATGAAAAAAGCAAGCAAAGAGACTGACCTTTGACCTTACTGAAAAACTATGAAATAACAATGTCTCCATTATTTCATTAGAAAAACTACCTATGCTTATAAATTTGCCTCTCAGAAGGCAAAATTTATTGATCTTACATTTAAATAAATACCCCAAGTCTTGTAATGATTAAGTACCTACCCATGGGTTATACATACATAGTTGGAGGAGATGTTACACATACCTATTACTCTTTATTAATACAAACTATGGAATACAATTTGGTCCAAGACATGATGACAATGTCCAATATCTGCCCAAATTCACCTCCATGCCTTTATCAAATATTTCAAAGGAATGATGCAAATAGAAAATATTGGTATGGTGCTAAGACGCAGTTTTGTTTTTATTTGGTGGTATCTATGTCTTCTGAGTAAAGCTGAAGGCTTCTACATGGGTAAGTCAA
Source organism: Arctocebus calabarensis (assembly GCA_963573935.1). Lineage (NCBI taxonomy): Eukaryota > Metazoa > Chordata > Mammalia > Primates > Lorisidae > Arctocebus > Arctocebus calabarensis. The sequence goes on from CAUYON010196265.1 coordinate 14,182, forward strand.
TGTCATTCAAATCTCTTTAGCATCAGTTTCTTGGGTGTATGTCATATTCACACATTCTCATTTAAATCAGTGAATAACTAGATTCTTTGAAGAAAAGAAACACTTGTGAATGGCAGGACTTGTTATTTACTGCATATTACCATAGATCCACCAATGCTAAAATCCCTGATACTTGTCTTCACCATGCCCTGTATATGCCTCACTCATGGCATGATTTGCATTTTATTGTTATAATAATTTATATATGTGTCGCCCACACTAGACTCCAAGCTCTTAGGAACAGTGACCCAGGTCCATTAATCTTCATATATCCAAGAACTTAAAACCTATTATACACAGAATGGGAGTATTTTTGATGTGGCCGATAAAGCTTTGTTTGTGGATGATGCCCTGAATGTACACTCTGAAGCATTCAGGAAACAGACTAAATATTGCCCCACCCTGCATGGGCCTGTGAGTGTAAAAAGAAACATGATAGTCTGGCCACTCTGAGAAGCAGTCTGACCTTACCAGTGTGGAGTACTCTCTCCATAAATTGTACTACCATCCCCAGAAAGGTGAGTTAGTGAAGTTTCCAAGAGTGTCTCTTAGAATTGGGAATATTGGAGCAAATCTGGGACTGATGCTCTTACTCTTAATTCTAACTCCGTGACATGCAGACTCTTTTCTGAATAGTGTCTTCTATGAATCCATGAGAATGACTCTTGGTGATTTGATCCTAAGGGGACTGTTTGTGCTCCAGACTGGAACTGATGGCATGGGCAATACCATTCTCCTCATAACCTATTCCTCTACCACCTGCACTGGCCAGGCACTCAAGCCCATACACCTAATCCTCACCAACCTAGCTGTGGCCAACTTCTTGGTTCTTTTCTTCAAAGGGATAACTCAAATAACATTTATCTGGGGAATGACAACCATCCTGGGAAATACTACATGTCAAGTTGTCTATTATATCCACAGAACAGCACGGGGCCTTTCTCTCTGCACTACTTGCCATTTGAGCAGTTTTCAGGCCATT
>CAUYON010196274.1:0-22096 GCA_963573935.1 Arctocebus calabarensis
TTCCTTCCTTCCTTCCTTCCTTCCTTCCTTCCTTCCTTCCTTCCTTCCTTCTCTCCCTCCCTCCCTTCCTTCCTCTTTTTCTTTTCCTTCTCTTCTCTCTCTTTTGTTACATATCAGAGTCTTGCTCTGTCCACCAGGCTGGAATGTAGAGACATGGTCATAACTCACTGCATTGTCAAACTCCTGGGCTCCAGCAATCCTTAGTCTGCCCAAATGCTGAGATTGTATGTGTGAACCAACACACCTGGCCCATGTTTTCCTCATGATTGTTTCCAAACATTTTGTATTTGTGGTGCCATTGAAAGAGAATATGTTTTATCATATTATTTAAATAGTCAAAAGCAAAAGCTACATTTTTTTTTTTTTTTTAGAGTGCCATGGCATCATACAGCTCACATAAACCTCCAACTCCTGGGCTTAGGTTATTCTCTCCATCTCCCAAGTAGCTGGTACCACAGGCACCCGCCACAATACCTGGCCATTTTTTAATTGCAGTTTGGCTGGGGCCAGATTTGAACCAGCCACCCTTGGCATATGGGGCCGGCTCTCCACCCACTGAGCCACAGGCACTGCCTCAAAAGCTACATTATTGAGTTATATATACTTATCTTTCAGGTAGCAACCTCATTTAAGCTGAAAATTGGTTCTTTTTGGATAATTCAGGAGTATAGACATGTTACTTACCTTGAGTTATTCCAATAGTTTTGCTTGTTATTTTTGTTTCAAGTGATTTAATTTATCAGTTTAATGTATTAGAATAATTTTTGGTAAAGAGTATTCTCCAGGAGGTAGTTCTGTAGAAAGTGAATATGTGTTTTGAAAGATAATAGGTTGCAAGGTCAGGTAAGTCTGGGAAACACTGAATTAACCAAAGTCATCTTATTTGTATAAGAACCTGAGACCTAGGGAACAACTAGCCCAAAATCACACAACCAAACTGACGCTAGAAATTGAAACTTGAATCTTAAGTAACTATGTTATAAAAATAAGCTATCACTTGGGCTTCTTCCATTACTTATCAATTATGAATTGGGCTGTAATAAATATTCTGGTGCAAATATCTTTGTTATAAAGTGATTTTTGATCTTCTGGATATATACCTAGTAGAGGAACATCAACCCATGAACGGATCAATAACTTGTGGTATATGTACACCATGGAATATTATGGAGCCTGAAAAAAAGATGGAGACTTTACCTCTTTCATGATTACATGGATGGAGCTGGAACATATTCTTCTTAGCAAAGTATCTTAAGAACGGAAGAAAAAGTATCCAATGTACTCAGCCCTACTATGAAACCAATTTATAGTTTTCATATGAAAGCTATAACCCAACTATAGTCCAAGAAGAAAGGGAAAGAGGAGAGGGAGGGGAGGGCAGAGGAAGAGGGAGGGGAGGGAGAGGGGAGGGTAATTGGTGGAAACACAACTACGGTGCAGTTTACAAGGGTACATGTTAAATTTACTAAGTGTAGAGTATCAATGTCTTAACACAATAAGAAAATGTGGTAAAGGCTATGTTAACCAGTTTGATGAAAATATTTCAAATGGTATCTAAAACCAGCACATTGTACCCCATGATTGCATTAATGTACACAGCTATGATTTAATAAAAAAAAGAAAAAAGCTATCAAAGATCAATTAAAATGAAATAAAAATGATAAAAGACATGATCTATCTAAAATATAACAAAAAATATAGGTCTATAACAGGTCTTAAATTTTATCTCAATAGTTATTACTAACTTTATTTATCAATTGAAAGAGAAAAAAAATATTAGCCATTTGGGCTCATTGGTATTTACTGATGACCTAGATAATTTATTTTGAACAACTTAGTTAACATTTCCATTCCTTATTGTCCACATCTGCAAAGTTAAAATAGTTTATGGACACTTCATAACATGTGATATATTCACTCTTACAATAATAAAATGCATAAACTGATGGCTATTTCATGTGTGTTAAAAGAACCAGTTATATTTTTAAGATATCTATCATGAATTATTATTAATTTGCACAAAATTTGGCAATCATCTTCAAATTTAAATTGTTATACACATCTATATTCAACAAATATTTATTAAATGCATATTACAGCACATTACAATATAAATCAATACAAATAAAATAGAATAGCTGTCCTCAAAATACAATATGACAATATAGAGGCAGATAAGTACATGAAAACTTGTCAACAAAAGATGGACTATAAAAATGCAGATAAAAAGACACATAAAAACAAAGTGCTGTGTGAATTAAGGTGAGTGGGGGGAGACATTTCATATCTGTAGACACTAATATACACACATTTATTTAATGGCATTCTTCCTAGGAAGGCTTCAAATTGAAAAATAACTTATGATGATAAGAAACAATTGTTACAATAGAGGTTATTTAAATGGTTCTGTGGGACCACAGAGAAGGGAAGTGCAGTGATATCAGAGGTATATTTATAAGATACAGTGCAATTCTTATGAACGGAAGAGTTAAACAAAGCATTTGAATCAGAAATAGCATATACAAGAGCAAAAACATGTAAATAAACACAAGGGTTCAGAGTCAGAAACAGGACAGCCATCATGGAGCTTGGACTCTATCCTAAATATTGCAAGTCCCTTATTTTCTTTAATTTTTGTAACAGTCTATGAAGAAGTCTCTATTATCTTCATTTCAGATAGGAGAAAACTGGAACTGTGAAGGGTTGAGTCATTTGCCCAAGTAATGATTTGCATAGTCAATTCAGATTCCATCCTATCTGATCTGATCACAAGCTACATGCTCTTCACCTTCACACCTATGGATCTGTTCTGGTGAGGCTGGAGCACAAGGGGCAAGCCTGGCAGAAAAAAACTCTAATGGTAAGTATGAAAAGAAAACCTCACAAGAGATTATATATGGTCACGTGTGCTAAGTTAACAAATGTAAACTGTTTATTCTCTGGGCAATAACAATGATAGTAACAGTAGTACAATTCAGATTATGAGCATTTACAGAGTCTGTATAAAATACGAGGCACTCTGCTGAACAGAAGTGGGACTGGGCCCAGGTCTGGATGTAAAGGAAGCAGCCTCAAGGTCACTCTTCTGGGTATTGAGTGTTTTGCATACAAGGGTATTAAATGCAACCCTCATTGTCTAGAAGTTTCACTAGAAGCACTAAAAGATAAGAGCACTACAACAGATAGCCGGTACTCCCACACCCTAGAACAATATGCTATCAGGACAAAGGGAGAGATGGTGAGAGCTGTTCCGCCCATCCCTAAGGCTGAAGAGGTTATGGGAAAATTCTAGTGAAGCTTGAAGTTTGCTGTTTAGGGTCCAGAGTGTATGAAGTCTCCTTGGTACTCTAACCTCCCTTGAGAGAGAAAGGGAATTTTTTCCACCTAAAGCCAATTGAAAAGTTCCTAAGACATTTAGGGTGATGTGAGCCCCCAGAGGTTAGAGTGCAGAAATTGGCTGGATTTCCTGAGGCAGCAAACAAAAAGAAATAGGGGGCTGCATTTCCATACGTAATAGCTAAATAAACTGACTTTTAGGAAAAATTTTACAAAACTTAGAAATAATGCAAAAGGAGAACTGGAAATTCTTTCAGTGTAATGTCCTGGAACATTATTTATCTGGACAGGATGTTTGCTGGTAGGGTCCAGAGTCCATGAAGTTACATGTTTACCTGCAGATTCTTGGCCACTAAAGATGCAAGTCATTTCTTTCTGCCAGAAAAGACAACCCCCAAAGTTATAAGTTTTATTGATCATGAGGATATTAATCAAATTTCTAAACCAAGTATTTTCTGATATTTTTCTTCAGTATCTATATATGCTTACTTTTTCAAATACTCTTTAAACTGGCTTTACCATTCCACTAGTTCCTTTATTCATTCATGAAATAAATCTCTCGCAAATGCTTACTATATGCTTTTATGAGAGTCATGTTCATACTGTTCTTAAAATTAGATTTCTAATTTAGTTTTAGTTTAAATGAGATCAAATGAAGATCAAATGAGAAACCACAACATGGACCCACTGGAAAGGAACCTCATTCAGGGACCTCATTCAGGAAGGCCATTTGGAGGGGTCAAGTGATTCATCAGAAAGATAACTAGGGCCAGACACTGTGGCTCATGCCTGTACAATCTCTGTTAGCACTGGGGGAGGATGAAGCAGGAGGATCACTTGAAGTCATGGTTTCAGACTAGTCTGATCAAGAGTGAGACTTTCATTTCTATTAAAAATAAAAAATAGCATGCGTAGCCCCATCTACTCAGGAGGATGAGCCAGGAAGATGGCTTGAGCTCGAGAGTTTGAGGTTGCAGTGAGCTATAATGACATCACTATACTCTAGTCAAAAAAAAAAAAAAAAAAAAAAGGAAAGAAGGAAGGGAGGGAGGCAACTAAGAAACTTGAAGAATGGGAGGGAACTTAAAAATAATTGGGCAGAGAATGCATTCCTTCAATCAGTGGAATAGCACTTTAAAGTTTCTTGAAGAGAATTGCCTAAGGAATTTGCAATAAAATCCTATAGAATTTGCATAATATCCGTTTTGACAGTTTGCAAGCCTGTAAGATTCTATGGTACATTCCCCAGTCATGTGACCAACCACATGACTACCAAACCTCCCACTACGCTCTCTTATTCTGTTCCTCTTAAGGTATAATTCTACAATTAGACACCATGCCTAGCGAGTGGATGAGAAGAATTTAAGGAGAAAACATACCATCCACATGTCTTAGGGAAATAATGAATAGAACCTTTAGACTTGCATTAACTTTGGAATTTCATACTATATTACATTGAAATGTGCATTTTAATTACTCAGTGAGATTTTTGTTGTGATTGAAATAAGCCAGAAAAATTGACCAATCCACCTACATTTAATTTAAATACAAAGAAATAAAGCCCCAGAGTAAATTTAAGGATAATGATTACTCTCTATTGGGCCCTAGGAGGTAGGTGTGTGTGTCTTAATATACTGACTGAATTTTATAATAACTTAATCCATAAAGTAATTGTATGAGGGGAATAGGGACCATTGTCTTTGTTTGGCTAGCATGCTACTGTAGATAACTTTCCTTCTGGTCACAGAAATAATTTACACAGAATGCCCCATCTGTGTCGTAACGCCCCATCTGAGTAATCACTTGAGCATAGTGACTGACTTGGGAGAGGGCGAGTGGCCCAGGACAGGCAGAACTTGCATCCATGCCTAGGTTCCCTGCTGCACCTGATAAGTGCAAGGCCCATTTCTCTCTCGTGTTGGCACTGCTGAGGTACAGCTTCATCTATCTCCTATTCCCTTTCACATTTGGAAAACCCAGTTGCACTAGGAGAGAATGAAGGCAACACACAAATGCGAACATAAACAAGATGAAGCCCTGAGGAGAATCCCATTCTTGGATCCCATTCTTTCCAACACTAGTTTTTCCTTCCCCATAGTCAAGCTCAATATAATAAAATTCTATAACCCAATAAAATTCTTGAGCAAGCAAGTTACACCTGGAGTTCTGTACATAACATTAAAAATCTCACTATTACAATTACATGTGTGTGTAGATATATATTTAGCTGATAATGAGGTTGAAAGATTACTTTCCTCAAGTGCATACATGTAATCAGTGAACTAAAACCTGAATTTTTCTGACTGCATATCTTTGATCTTAACAAGTGACTATATATGGTGAAAATATGGGTTCCCACTGTTGAAGGTTTGTAAATGAGAGAGAGATGTCAGCAGCGTGAGCATTTACAAGAAGTAGTTGAGTGTTCTCTCTCCCTTTTCCCCCTTCTCTTTTCTTTCCTTAAATCATGTTTTCTCTTCCCTTCCTTCTCTTCTCTTTCAGAACGTCATCTTAATGCCTATGGCACAGTGGGCAGAGAAGATTATGGAGACAGGTCAGGGTTAACAAAGCTCAAGCAGGAGAATGGGCACATGCACACAGAAGCTGTCCATCCTGCAAGAAGAGTCCAGGCTGACCGGAGTGAAGGACACAGTCACAGGATTAAAAGAGATCCCGGCTTCTCTTATTTTGGCCTTTGCTTGCCCCTTTGCTGTTTTTCTTCTTTCTTCCCCCTCCCTTGTTTTCTTGCTCCTTTCTGCTTTCTTGAACTTTGAAAATCTGCAGAGGTTGCAAAAACAGCTCTTAAAAGACTGTTCTGCCAGCTGCCAAAAAGGAACTGAACCAATGATCCCGAGAAAGAGGCATGAGGATCCCAGAATAATCCCCAATCACTTTGACTGAACGTTTTGCAGCAGTTAGAGATGAAGACAACTTAACCTGGGCCTGAGCACACCCACAGCTCTGCTCTCCTCATCCCGTAAATCTTCAATCCTGCTTCAGTTAGGGAGCAGCTGATCTTCACGTCCATCCTGATAAGGATCAGCTGAATAAATCCTTGAAGTTCAATCTGACTCACTTAAACTATTTTCCGTTGACAGTATCCGTATGGAAGAGGGAGTTAGTTGTGAGCCAGTGTGGGAAGCAGAGTCTGGCAGGGGTTAGTCTGACGTGGACACCTGAGTTCAAGTGGGGTATGCACTTCATCCATGCAGGATTTAGAGTTAGGCAACTCATTTGTGATTAAGAAATTCTAAAGGCTGTAGAGAAAAGGGATTTTTCTATGTGTTGTTTTGAGGTGTCTCCTAGCATCTGAACGGCGATAAGTATTGTGTGATGGATGAATTAACGAGTAAATAAAGCATTTGAGAGATAGTTAAGAATATAGACGTGGAAGAAATACATTCCTTCTAGCTTGGCTGATATTCCTGCTTTTCAAACAAGGCAAAAAGATTTTTGTTTTATTAAGCCATGAAGTTGTTGTGGATTTGTTTGGCTTGATGTGAGGACTCTGCCGTTTCGTTAATATTAATCCTAGAAATCCCAAATCCCACTCTAAACACATACTTAGCACCAGAACAATAAGACAAAAGTCCCTGAAAAGTAAACATTCCAGAAGCCTTCAGAGGCTAAATAGGAATCTGGAAATAATTATCCAATTGCTGAGGACTAAATAACATATGGAATATGTAAGCAGTGGGAGAGGACTTCCTCTTCTTGAGCAGAATTTTATTCTTTCCTTTTTTAATTGACAAAGCAAAGTAATTTAACTACAATATCCTAAAAAGTAAAAAAATAATCATATAATTATTGTTTGGTACTTAATATTACTTTTGTAATCCTCTTTATGCAAATCGTTGACAAATACATTAAATGATGATGTTTCATATCATATGTTTTGCTTTTTGTAATTTAAAATTGTTCACACAGCCTATTTAATGATTAAATTCAATCTGTAGAAGAATAGGGATTAGCGTATGTATTTTTTGATGAGGGGATGATCGGTCACGTGTGTGTGCATGTATTCACACGTATATGCACACAGACACGTTGTATGGATAGAGAAATACAGATTTATATGTATCCTATCACCCCTAGTCAAAAATACCTGGATTTTTTGTGTAGGCTCATTTTATTCTTTCTCTCTCTCTCTTCTATTATTTTTGAAGCTTTTTGAAGAAGGTGTCTAGACTATCGCCACTTCCTCCCTTCGTCTTCCTCCCACAGCAGTCTGGTTTCTGTCCGTACCACTCCACCGAAACCACTTTCACCCATAAACTGAACTTCTTAAATCCGAGGGGAAATTTTGGGTTCCTAGCTTACTTGGCTGCTAAAAGCGTGTCGCACTGCCGTCCACTTCCTGGAACTTTCTTCCTGGATGTATATGCCACATGACTTTCTTTCCACATCCCTTCTGATTATTTGCCCATGTCTTTTCAGAGTCTCTCTCTCTCTCTCTTTTTATTCCTCCATTATTTTTCACCATTGTTTATGTTGAGATTTATTCATCCAGTCACCCAAATGAAAACACTGGGCATCATCCTGGAACCTTCACTTTCCTTCTGCCCTCGTAGCCAACCAGTTCTAAATATATCTCCATTCCGTGTCCTCACATCCTTCCTCACTGTTGCTATCTTGGTAAACACTCTCATTATCTCTCACCAAGTGATTGCAAGAGCTTCCTAATTAGTCTCCTTCTCTCCAGCCAGACTGCCCACATTCCATCCATCATAAATGCCACCAGCTTGATAGTATCGTATCACTGCCCATTAAAAACGTTTAACAGTTTCCCTTTAATTGAAAGATAAAAATTCAACCTGATGGGTGTAGCTAACATATCAAATTCCTTTTCAAATTGGAACACGGCCTGTCTCTTCAGTCTCATATGCAACCCTTTGATATCAACCCCCTGTTGTTTCCCACATTCATCCTACGGTTCTGTGTGCCTATATATTTGCACAGGCCAATCCTTCTGTCACTTCTGCCAGACGATCCCTTCAGGTTTAATCTTTTGGATTTGAATTCAGTTTTTTGAATTTTAGAACACGGTATATTCAACTTTTTGTGGACATCAATAGATGCTTCACGTGTCTAAAATTTACTCGTCATCTTTCTCCCAAAACTTACTCTTATCTTCATTATTCAAGTTAATGGCACAATTTTAATTGTTTTCTGCAGATACCAGAACACGTCTTTCTTTTCTCCTCTTCCTTATTTCTTCATATGCCATTTCTGTTCAGTACGATTGATTCCACTGTTAAAATCAAACTTAAACTGATTCACTCACAAGCATCTACCTTGCTGGTGTTCTGAGTCAGAGCTACAGGAATCTTGAAAGGCTCAATATCTTGTTTTTGTTACCTCTGCCTCTTCTATCACATGGCTACCTCAATTCATCATCCTCCAGTGTCCAAGCAGAATCATACTATATATTTCTAACCTCAAAACTCAAAACACATTATAGCCCTTCTCATAATCTTTTCCATGGGTCCTTATGGTCAACAGTAGTATCTAAATACATTTGCAAGACCTTCAAGAACTTTCTTTGCCTGACTTTATGGTTCTACCCAAAATGCTTAAACATGCTTTCTATGCTACCATAGAAATGCTTAAACAATTCTCCATGATAATTGTTTCTCTGCTTCAGAAACTTGTATGTACTATTGGGCTTTACAAAGGTAATTGTTTTGAAGTTGTTCAGTGACTGTCAATTTTGTTTCTGTAAGATGAATTTGTAATGGCATGAAACAATAAAAAGAGTGAAGCTAAAGTAATAGGGCTTGAAATTTAGACTTAGATATACAAAAGCTATCAACTGGCCAGAAGCCCTCCTTATGTAGCTATACAAAACACATAGGAAATTAAGACCTCATAAAAATGTCTCGATAACTAAGGAGCTATTAATATATTTCATAAGAAAAAATCCACTAATTTGGAATGTTAATTCACCACTTTAAAAGGACTAAGATCAATTGTAAATTATTCCCTGAAAGTAAAAAAATCCAAAACAGTATAGAGGCTTTCATTTCTATTTTTAAACTAACTCAAACCTCTTAAATTTTAACAGTTAAGTTATTTCTTCTTCTGCATTATCCTGTCTTCACAGAACGTCATTTGAAGCAAACTGATGTTTTTGAATCTTGGCAATACTCCAAGGACAACATTACCAGCAATGAGTTTTCTTCCAAAAATCCAGAGAATGCAATGTGAGCTTAATCTGGGCTTAGTTAATTACATGTTTGTAAAGCACTCTGGTGGTGTTTTTTTCCTCATGTATTTATTTTTAACACAAACGTATACACGCTACTCACTGTGGGACAACCACAGTCAGACCCTGTAAACTCCATGAGAATTGCATTTATTTATTCAACATTCAACAAATATTTATTGAGTGCTTGCATGAGACAGATTTCAGTGGTGCCTTCACGAAGCTTACATTCTAATAAATAGCATTTATTGAATACTTACTACATGCCAGGTTTTGGGCTAAATGTTCCCATTGGATCATCTCATTTAGACCTTTAATCTCACCATAATGAAGTAACTATTTATAATTATTACTATTATTGTTGTTGTGTTGTTATTATTGTTTTACAGGTAAGAAAAGAAACTGAGATGAGTAACCACAATTTTGATGGAGGCAGCAATGTCTTTTATGCAAAACTCAAGAAAATTTGGCTTCTGTGTGCATTGGCCATACACACAATACTAACCTATAAGTTGTAAATCAATATTTCTAACTGAGTTTTCTGAATAAACTGCTTTAAAAGGACATGATTTGGCTAAGGAAGGCCTTTTCATTCTTTGGTCTTCCTTTTTCTCTGTACTTAGATTTTTTTAATAGCCTGATATCTGGGACTAATATCAACCGTGGAGAAAGGGCAAACACATCTGCAGTAGTTCAGATTCCTACCTACCTCTGGATGTTGTGTTCTACGAGAAAAAGAAAAAAAAATCTATCTTGTTGAAGCTGATTTATTGAGTTTTCTATTACATGCAGCCAAACTCAGGTCTCGGTTGACACCCTCAATATTCCATTCTTCACATAGCAGCCCGATTGATCTTTTTAAAGCTGCATCATTTTAAAATGCAACCCCTACTGCAGTGTGGTTTCCAATCATGCTGAAGAAGAATCCAAGTTTTCCGAGGCTTCTAAAGCCCAATGTGAACTAGGTTATGCATGTCTTTCTGGGTGTATGGCTCTCTTATCTTGGCTTTCTGCCATCCAGCCAGTTCCACCTTCTCTGTCCCTGGAGCATGCCTCTTTAGGGCCTTCCTCCCATCTACTGCTCAAAATGCTCTGAGTTGTTCGCTTTTCCACTTAGCTGGATGCCTCTTATCAATCTGATCTTAGCTTTTTGTTACCACTTCAGAGACATCTCCCTTAGCCATCTATTCTAAAGTAACCACCAGTAATTCATCGTTACAACATCCTAGCTTAATTCTTTTCCCAGCAGTCAATACTATATCTTTCTTTTTTTCCCCCATTGAGTTGTGTATTATTTATAACACCTATACCACCTTCATCAAAATATATGCTCCATTAGAGTAGGCAAATTGACTGTTCTGTTACCCTTATTCTGGCACCTAAATAATGCCTAAGATATAGTGGAAACTGAAATATTTGCCATGTGAATGAATTTGCGAAATAAAACTATATAATAAGTTTTATAGCTCTCCACACAAGCTGAACTCCCTGTTACTGGTGGACATGCTATAAATTTGAAAGTATAGCCAGGCTTCCATAGCAGGGTAGGACAGAGCAGTTATGCGCCCTGGGTCCTGGGGAGATAAGGCAGGGAGAACAGCACTTGACAATATCCTGTTTCATCTGCAAACTAGAGCAGTTCCTCTGGCCAGAGCCAAAATAAACTGAAGTCAGATTCACGGCCCTAATCCCCCTAGCTCCCCGCCCTTTCCACTTCCCGACTTCACTCCTCACTTGCCTTTTGAAAGAAACCCTTGAGGGAGACATCCAGCTTGGGGCTTGGGATAGGCCATTTTGACCAATCAGAACAGAACAAGTTTGAATCCTTCCTATATATCAATGGTTGAGTATATATATATATACTCCTGGGTAACCATACCTATGAATGAAACATACTCAGACAAATTACAGTAAAGGAAGAGCCTTTTTTTTCATCTAAATTGGGATGAAAATAATTAAATGTTATGATCATATTCCTGAAGTAAGAAAGAAGGCAGGTGACCATTTTCACCTCCGTGGAAGCATAGTAACTAGATCTCAGGGCAAATAGATGAAGGATGTATACTAGAAGGAGCATCCTTACCTGCGGAATTCTCTTAACAGCATGTCCCTGGTTTAGGATTCTTATTCCCAAGAAAAAAGTTTGTAATCGATACAATTCTCTAAACCATACTTTGAAGATATTTATAATCTAAGTGGTTCCGAATGCATGAGCAGACTTCATTTTGTTCTGAACCTAAGAACCTGTGACTGACCCAAGATGGAGACCTGAGTAGCTGTAGAGGGGATGCAAGGTCCTGTTTCTCCTGTGCCTCACAATGACGCATTCCCACAAATTATTAGTAAAACTTAATACTGATACAATCTATAATTTATGTGAATCTGATTTGACTTTCCAATCTTTTATTTACACTCAAAATTTAAGGAAAATTCCAGACTTTATCTGTTAATGATAAAAAAAAGCAGCATTCTAGAGTAATTCTAAATGATTGGCATTTGCATACATTGTTTAATTTAATCTTCACAACAATCTTAAGAGATAGACATTATTATCCTCATTTTACATAAGAGAAAAGTGAAGTTTACAGAAATTGGTAACATTGGAAGAATCAGCACTATATTTAAAACTGTCACATTACTGGAAATGATAATGTATCCTTCCTTGCCAGGATCTTTTTGCTCTTACCAATTTAATGCACAATGGCCCAACTTCCAACTGTCAACATCTACAATTCTTTGCCTGAAATCTTTTCTTAGTAACCTTAGACTGATATGCCTGTGTCAAAGAAAAAATTGCACAGGACAAAGTTAAACAGGCAAGAAAGACTTTATTCACATCTAGCGCTACAGTGGTCAAGACAATTGCAATAATAGAGGGTGATCAAATTCAACTCCGAGTACAAAAGGAACAGCTAGAGATTTATAGCCAGTGTGCAGTGTGGGGAGTCAGTAGATGGAATACCAAGAACTTGGTTTGCTTCAAGGGTGAGGGGAAAAGGAACTCGATTAAATATGACAGGGGCAAAAAAATTCTCATTAAAATGATTTAGTGGAAATTTTGCTAAAATTGGGCTGAAAAGGCCAAAAAGAAGCTCTAGTCCAGGGGTCCTCAAACTATGGCCCGCAGGCCACATGCATTGGTGTGAATTGTATTTGTTCCCATTTTGTTTTTTACTTCAAAATAAGATATATGCAGTGTGCATAGGAATTTGTTCATAGTTTTGTTTTTTTTTAAACTATAGTCCGGCCCTCCAAAGGTCTGAGGGACAGTGAATTGGCCCCCTGTTTAAAGTTTGAGGACGCCTGGAAAAGGGGAACTCAGACGAGTCTCACTTAAGTTTAGTCAAAGAGGTGGGAGGTTGTGTCAACTGGAAAGTGGCAGAGCAGCCGCTGGGAACAGCCTCCAATTCCTGACTGATGAGTGCTGATATATTAATACCTCCTGACTCCAAAAAAGAAATCCCTTGAAGGTACTGTGCCCTACAGATGTACAGAGAGGGATCACACTTCAGTTACCCACAATGGTCAATTGCCAGATAACAAATCCAACCCTTCATTGTTGCCTTTCCTCTTCTGTATCACTTCCTAGTTACTGTAAATTTCCTGAGACCTCCCAAATAAACTAGCTGTACTCAAATCTTTGTCTCAGAGAACCCAAACTGTGACATGTATCCATGCTGCTAAGCAACCTCAACTATGAAAATATACAGAGGATGCCAAAAAATGTATGCACTTTTTTTTTTTTTGAGACAGAGTCTCATTATGTCACCCTCAGTAGAGTGCTCTGGCGTCCTAGCTCACAGCAACCTCAAACTCTTGGACTTAAGCAATTCTCTTGCCTCAGCCTCCCAAGTAGCTGGGACTACAGGCGCAGGCCACAACACCTGGCTATTTTTTTGTTGCAGTTGTCATTATTGTATAGTGGGTCAGGGCCAGGTTCTAACCTGCCAGCCTGGGTGTATGTGTCTGGCACCCTACCCACTGAGCTATGGGCGCTGCCACGTATGCACATTTTAATAAAGGAAAAAACTGTATTAGCTTTGTAATACTCAAGTTGGATTTCACTTCTGCAATAACAACAGGTTCTCAAGGTGACTTGTATTCATCTTTTGCTATCAGCATATATTGAGTATTACAACTTCAATGCAGTCTGTCCTTTCTTAAAATGTTTGCACATTTTTGGTACCCCCTTTCTGTTAATATGTTAGTGATAAATTGATACTATATTTAAAATGTTAGTAACATTATGTATTTTATATGATGTGATATATACTTTTAAAGCGTACCTCATGAGATATTCATAATGACCTTATAAAGTAGACAGGACATAACCCCAATTTGAGAAAGATGGATAAAATATGTGCAAATAATGTTTCAAAACACCTGGCAATAGTCACATGCTGCACTTATTCATGCTGCTGTTGGAACCAATTACCACAAACAAGTGGCTTAACACTACCAAAATTTATTTTCTTACAGTTGTGGAGGTCAGAAGTTCAAAATGGATCTCATGAGCTGAAAGCAAGGTATGGGCAGAATTGCACTCATTTTGGAGGCTCTAGAAAAGAATCCATTTCCTTGCTCTTTTAGCTTTAAAGCCTGCCTGCATCCCTTGACTCATGATTCCATCTTGCATATTCAAAGTGCATGTTTTCAACCTTTGAGCACCTGTTGTTGTATCTCTGACTTCGACTTTCTTGTCTCCCTCTTATAAGGTCCCCTTCGGCCCACCTGGGTAATCCAGGATAATCTTACCATGCCCAAATCCTTAATTTGCGACATCTGTATATTTCTTTTGCAATGTAAGATAAAATATTCATAGATTCTGAAGCTTAGTATGTGAACAGTATATATGGTATATACTGAATAACTTTAAATTATAGGAGATATTTCGGACAGAAGATGCCTATTCAAAGTATGACATCATAGTTTTATGTGAATCAATAATTGTTATTTTATAATATCTCAGATTGTTTATTCTTAGAAAGCTGAAATGGAGTAAATGAAAGTGTTGAATTCCTCCATCATATCATTTTTTTTGTATGCCTAGTTACACTCTCTTTCATTGATTTAGTTTCTGATTTATCCTTACTAAAAATTGTCATTTTCCTCCAATTTAACAAAAAAAATGGCTTTATAGTAGCCTTGTACTTTGTAGCTATATGTAGCAATAGCAATATAAAAATTAATATTGTAGAATTTACTTTAAACATTCTTTCAATTATAGTTTACTTTTATGATTAACTAAATTTACTAAAGTCTTAAAATCCTTAACTCTTAAGAATATAAAATCTGACACCCTGAATTATTAATGATATTCTCAAATCTACATTTTCTTCTTCTCACTATGTAAAAATAATGAAATAAATATTAGCAACATATTTTACTTAAACCAATATTCAAAA
Source organism: Arctocebus calabarensis (assembly GCA_963573935.1). Classification (NCBI taxonomy): domain Eukaryota; kingdom Metazoa; phylum Chordata; class Mammalia; order Primates; family Lorisidae; genus Arctocebus; species Arctocebus calabarensis. The sequence continues at coordinate 14,947 of CAUYON010196274.1, forward strand.
TATCATCATTTTAACAACTAATGAAAATTATTAATGAGTTACATTCTTTGCTTCACCCTAAATCTTCAAAGTTCAGAGGTACATCTTATACTTGAAGTACGTCTCAATTTGAGCTAGGTACATGGAAAGCACTTGAGTCATATGTGGCTTGTGGCTACTGAATACCCTCAACTCTGACAGAACGCAAGTACAAAATACAAAGGTATCATTCAATTAACATTTCTGTAGTCCCATTTATTTTATTTTTGCAAAGGATTCTTGTATTCTTGTATTTTCTTTCTCTTCTAGAGATTAGGACACTGAGGCCCAGAAATTTAGGAAATTTTTCAACATTTACATAGTGGCAAGGCCTCTGGTATGAAACATATGGGGTTGGGGGCTGCATTGCCCAACTCTATGAAGCACCGTTCACATTGCATTCTATGTGGATAGAACCTTTTACAGCACAATTTCAGATACTACTTTATGCACAGGCCCAATTTCTTACCAATTTTTCTAAGCCAAAATTCAGAACACATGAAAGTAGGTCGACATCCTGAAGGCTGTTCTTACAAAACTTCCATGTTTGTGTTTAATATAACTTACTTCAAATTTTCTGTCAGTTTTTTGTCTAGTTATAAACATCAGTAAGGATTTTAAGACTTTAGTAAATTTAGTTAATCATAAAAGTAAACTATAATTGAAGGAATGTTAAAAGCAAATTCTACACATCTAATTATAAAAGATAGGGCTAAAGTCAAAAGGAAGAGGTGAAAACTCTTGTTTTTCAGGAATCTGATTAACCAGGAAATACAACCAAAAGTATTGCAAAAAATAAAAAAGACCCTAGACTTTGAATGAAGGGTAAATCGCTCCACATAATTAAAGTTTTTTCCACTCTAGGCCTATAGGTGTCTTGAAATGTAAAATGATAATATAAAATGGAGTAGAATCAGATTTTTTAAAAGAGAAAACTGGAATGATTTTTACTTAGCTGGCTTGACTCACTATGGGAACTAAAATCTTCATTATATTTGGTTGAACCCACCTAGTCTGATAGAAGTTCTTTAATTCAGATACTCTGTAGATAGAGATTTGCTAAGAATGATGGAACCAGAACTCTAGAATGAGACTTCCATGTATGTTTTCTGGGTCTCCTACCCTAAAATCCAAAGCCTTCCTTTCTCTAAATCTTTGTGTTTTTTCTCCATTGTCATTTCTCACCGACGATTCTGTTTCTGTGGCCTTAGTTTCACTGTTCTGCTTGCCACGAAACACATCCATTGGAGAGAAGGATCTGGTCAATGTAATTTTTACAACCTCTGGTTGGTTGTTTTAAAAGGAGTCTCATCACATAAGTCAAAGTATGTCCATCATATTTGTGACTCCCATGCCCTATTCCTCTGCCTCTTCAAAACCCTTTCAACACGGGATTCTAGGACCAAAGAAAAGTCCTTTGGTAAGTGCAGTCTATTTATCTTTGTATTCTACTAAATAAAGTTCAGATGTGAATGTATGTATGTGTGTGTGTCTGTACATATGTGCATGTGTGTGTGTACAAATACATGTGTGTATTTGTCCTAGAGTTTTTGTGTGTGTGTGTGTGTGTTTATTTTTATTTATTTATTTATTTTGAGACAGAGCCTCAAGCTATCACCCTGAGCAGAGTGCCGTGGCATCACAGCTTACTGCCACTTCAAACTCCTGGGCTTAAGTGATTCTCTTGCCTCAGCCTTCCAAGTAGCTGAGACTACAGGTGCCCACCACAATGCCTGGCTATCTTTTGGTTGCAGTTGTCATTGTTTGGCAGGCCCAGACCAGATTCAAACCCGCCAGTTCTGGTGCATGTGGCTGGCACCTTAGCCGCTTGAACCACAGGCTCCACCTGTCCTAGGGTTTTAAAAAAACTTTTATTGTCTCCAAATTAATCATGAACTAGAAAGTGGTTTCCATTGTAGTAAGATCTCATTTATCTTAATTTAGCTTCTTGCCATCTTTTATGTCCTATGCTGCTCTATTCTGGGGAAGTCTGCTGAATTGGCTGCATTCTTTAGCAAGGCCTTTGTAATCATGGGTACATTATTCCGTCTCTGTAAATAAAATTTCTCAAAATTCATCCTATGTAACATGTTAGCAAATTATTCCTTAAAGTTTTGTTCTCTCCAACATCTTGAACAAAATGCTAGCAGTTAGTTTTTCTCTCAGCAAGGATAAGGTCTCTGCTACTTGTTCCACCTATATTTCTCTTACTAAATTCTAGCACGTTTTTGTGACTATAATCTCTGCCACAATCTGAGGCAGGAGAGAGCTACATTTTTTTCTCTATGTATGTAGGGGGTCAGAGCTGAAAATAGATTCCCTCCCAGTGTGACACTAATAACTTTCTTCCCAATTGGATCATACATCTCTGGACAGAAGGTGTTCAGATACATCACTGCTCCACCATTTCAAGCTCCCCATCAGGATTTATGTATTTAATCTCAGCTCAATATAAGGTTAAAATTTAACATAGATAAAATATACCTCATTCTGGGCATAGTAGAACCTGAATTACAAAGTTTCTATAAAGGTTTGTCCTTAATGGAAGTTAACTGTAATGTTAAAATAAAATAAAATTTAAAAAAAGAATACTTTATTTCTGTGGTCCCCAGCCTTTTTGACATCAGGAACTGGTTTTATGAAAGACAGTTTTTCCACAGACTGGTGTTAGGGAGTTGGGGGTTTTGATATGAGTCTGTAGAAGTGATTTATTATAGTCTCTGTGCAGTCAAGACTCTCTGCGAAGGAGAGTCTGTATTTGCAGCCACTGCCTAGTGCTGCCACCTCTGCCTCGGCCGCACCGCAGATTCCCAGGCACTAGATTCTCATAAAGAGCATGCAGCCTCGATCCTTTGCATACGTAGTTTATAATAGGGTTCGCATTTTTTGAGGAAAAATATATGCAAATCTAGTGTTGCTGCTGATGTGATAGGAGGGGAAGCTCAAGTGGTGACACGAGCGATGGGAAGCGGCTGTGAACACACGGAAGAAGCTTCACCTGCTCACCCACCTCTTACTTTCTGCTGTGTGACCTGGTTCCAGTAGGACAACCTGGGATTTTTACCTTTTGGAAAAAAGTCTGAGGATCGGGGTTGAGGACCACAGCTCTACTGCAAATAGGGTTAAATAATATCACCAAATTTAACACTATTGGAATCTATGGCTAAATTCAGTGACTTGAAATTGGGGATATACAGTAATCCCAACATGATGAATAAGGCTTAATATTATTCTACAAGATAGCACACTTCCAAAAGAATGGGTAAAATAGTATATATATTGAGACATGTTCTCACCTCGTTGTGCAGGTTAGAGTACAGTCGAGTGATACAAGCACATGTCACTCCAACTCATTCATGTTTAATCTTTTTGTAGAGAAGGGATTCTCCCTGTGTTGCCCAGGCTGTTTTTGAACCCCTGACTTCAAGTGAGCCTCTCACTTCAGCTTCCCAAAATGCTGAGATGACAGGTGTGACTCACCGCACCTGCCCCCAAATAATTATTCATCTCTTAAAGTCTCACTTGAGCATATTCAAAGAATAAAATCACAACTTAAAATATTTTTACGTACATATATTCATCTTTGACTTGACTGTAAATTCCTTGAGTCACAGACATTTTTCACTTATGTTTTAAATCTCCATGCTAGCACAATTCTGAGTAAACAGTAACATTGGGCTGAGCAAATGAAACTAATACAGTTTATAAAATGGGCCTGAGAAGAAAGAAGGGGAAGATCTCTTCTCTTTGTTAACTGACTTGACATTGGGAAATAGACTAATATACAAAGTCACACCATAGTAAAGTAAGTATCTATTCTCTTATTAAACCCAGCATTTGGCAACTATTGATTCTGTGGGTAGGAATGTGTCCCAGAGAGGCTCCAATTTTACCTTTCAATTCTATTTTGTAGGTTTGGTGGTAATAAAAAAGCAAAAAATAATAGGCTGTCCATAGTAGAAGAGGATATGTTGTTGGTAGAGATTTAGTAAATGGTATTCTGAAGAGTGAGAGTTAGCACTTCAACCAGAGGGTACAATAACATTGTAACTTCAATACAATGATGTCAATAATAATACTAACAATAGCTTTGTATCTATTCAGAGAACCTCAGATAAAAACTAACACACGTCTACTATTCCTTTGTCCTACTGGAACCAAAGTGTAGGTTTTTATTTTAAGTAATTTACGTGATTAAACAAAAGGTTGCCAAACATTTCAATTTTTTTCTTGTTTTGTTCCTTAATTTATTGGAAGGAGTTTTTTTGTTTTGTTTTGTTTTGTTTTCCTTTTCCATTGATTCCACAGCTCACTCCAATTAGAATTACCATAATGGTAGGATGTGGGTAGTAGAATATATGACTTCATCCTTTATAATCACCAGCATGGCATTTCCCGAAACAAAACGCTACAGGCTATCAGCGAAGATGAGCATCTCTTCTTAGGTCTAATGTTTTCAACAATGATAGTCTAAAAATGCTGACTGCTTCATAGCCTTGACTGCCAACAGTAAGCTTGTAAAACAACAGAAGAGCAACAATAAAACTGCTATTTGTGTTTTATAGAACTGTGTAAAACTAAGAAAATAACAGAGTACCCAAGAGTTGAGTTTTTAAATATTCTTGAGGGTCTCAGTTTTACTGCCAACTCATTATGGCAACACCTCCAAAGCTTTCTTTTTTTAACTATTGCATACTTCTAAAGAAGTGTTGAAATACTGACTGAAATTTGTCCACTCATATGTAACATTTTAATCACATGTCTGGATGGATAGCATTATTTTCATGATTCTCACACTGTATTACTAGACTCGTATATATTATATTGTATAGTAATACAATGTTTTAGAGACATTACTTAACTAAGTTCCATCAATTCAAATTTGCCAAAGTCTTGAGCTGTGAGCAATGTTTCCCAGTATACAGGTTTAGCCATTATCAGTGTACAGCACTATAACGATACAGCTCTATCCTAGCACCTGACTTGGTTTAAAATGTTTGCTTGCTTAGGCAGATGGTAAATAACATTAGAAACTTAATAGCATCCCTGAAAGTATCTGAGGAACATTTGGTAACAGTCATTTTAATATTCCCTAACTTTTCATCTGTAGATGGTCACAGATTCTTTGCTACTTCTCCCATTGACAGGCGGAATCTGATTCCCCTCCTGTTGCGGAGAGGATGGCCTTAGTAACTCGTTTGACCAATAGAATGTCAAATCCTGGGAGTCTAAGGATAAGTAACAAACAAGCCTTACAACTTCCTCAGGCTTCTTGAAAGTCTGTCTGAGGATCCTGAGGTATCTGTCAAGATATCAGCTACTCTGTGGCCACCAGGCTATCAAAACCATTGGCACATGCTCAGTTGACAGTCCCAGCTGATTCTTACTTTCCAATTATTGCTTTCAAGAGAACAGAATATGACAAAGCTATCTTGAGTGTCCCCAACCAACATAACTACTGAGTACCACCAAATAACCGTAGCCATACCTAAGAGCAAAAGAATCATCGAGCTAAGCCCTGCCCAAGTTCCAGACCCCAAATTATGAAATATAATAAAATGGTGGTTGTTTTAAGCAGCTGTTTGCAGGTATTTTATTGACAGCAATAAGTAACTGGAGCTTACATATATGGTTGTATTAACAGTCTCATAAAGTGGAATGGATGGATTTCTTTGGAATTAGTTTGAAGCTTTAGTTTAACCAGTTTGTATTATAAAGAATTTCATTATTGCTTCATTTTCTTTTTGTTTTGTTTGTTTGCATGCTTATGCTTAGCATTCAACTTCTCTTTCTACATTTAGCCCACTCTTTCTTATGGGAAAATATCACATTAAGTACAGACTCAGTGAAAGGGAATTACCAGCAAAGTGGTGGGTTCTTCCTTTGCCTGACCTAGATAGTCAGAGGATGGTACTTAAACCTTTAATTCCTTTGGAACTTACAATCTTGAGCTAGTAAGATAAGGACTTGAATCAATGTAGACAAATGTCCCAAAACCTAAATAGGATCAGTCCTCTCCTAAATATTTTCCAATCTTTTCAGATTAATTGAAGTCTAAACTCCTAGCTTGGACAAAGTTTAGGTGCGTTTGTAGTCTGTTCCTTGTTGACTTTCCCAACCTCATCTCTCAAAATCTCCCAGGATCTTCATGAGCTGACTCTGGACTATTGCTGTAAGTTGAATTGTGCCCCTCCAAGAAGATACGTAAGGTTCTAACACTTAGGACCTCAGAATGTGACTTTATTTGGAAATTGGGTCCTTAGAGAAGCAATCAAGTTAAAATAAAATCACGAGGGAGAGTGGGCCCTAACTTAATATAAGTGGTATCCTTATAAAAGGGTAAAATTTGGATACTGAGAGGAACCAGCAGAGAGAGAACATGATGGATCATTGGAATCATTTGAATGATTCATCTACAAGCTGGGAAATACCTGAGGACACCAGAAGGCAGGAGAGAGACAGGGAACAGGACCTTCCCTGGTGGCTTCTGAGGAGGCACGGCCTTACCAACACCTTAATTTCAGAATTCCAGCCTCAATACATGTGAGACAATACATTTCTGCTGTCTCAATCCATTTTGTTTTTAGCATTTTGTTGTGGCAGCCCTAGGAATAAAACTACCTACTGATTCCTAAGGCTGCCCTACCCGTCCTTATCTCTTTAAAAACCACTCCATGTAATAAAAGTTAGGTTTATGTTAACCATTCTAGGTTTGAGAAGAAAAAGGAAGAAACAATCAAGAACGTTTTCAGGAGGGAGAAGGCCTTTGAATCAGGCATAATAGAATACGTGGGTTTCAGCAGGTAAAGATGGGGAATGATATTTCTAAATAGTGACTACTTGAGGCAAAAGTATAAAGGCAGGGACATGTAAGTAATTTTTAAAAGAAAAACAAGTTGTGTCTTTGCTTTTCCTATGGGGTATGTACAGCAAATTCTAAAAATATTATTATAAATGGATCAGTATTATATATGGTTAGCATCAAAGAGGGATAGATAGATAGATAGATAGATAGATAGATAGATAGATAGATAGATAGATAGAAAGAAAGATAGATAGATAGAAAGACAGAAAGAAAGAAAGAAAGATAGATAGATAGATAGATAGATAGATAGATAGATAGATAGATAGA
>CAUYON010196275.1:0-28085 GCA_963573935.1 Arctocebus calabarensis
TCCCATGTACTCAAGTTTGATATGAGGACAATTAATGACAATTATTGACATGGTGGGGGTGAAGGAAGGGGAGAGCAGAGAGAGGAAGAATGAGGGAGGGGTGGGGAAAGGAAGAGCAGAGAGAGGGAAAGAGTGAGGGGGATGGGGTCTGGGGGTCTTGGTGTGTGCCACACCTTTTGGGGGCAAAACACGATTGTAAGAGGGACTTTTCCCAACAAATGCAACCAGTGTAACATGGTTTCTTGTACCCTCAATGAATCCCCAACAATAAAGAAAAAAAAAGCACTGGGAAGTAACACAAACACGAGAAAGTGTGCCCGTGATTTCTGGAGATTGCAGACATAAGGGCACCCAGAGTGAGAAGTTCCCCTTCACGCAGTAACCTTGCCGTAAGAGAAGCTACGTCATTTTTAAGTATTGAAATATTAACAACTAGTAAATCATGAAGAAAGAAAACTGAAATCCAGTGTCTATAGTCCTAAAATCCTTTATCAACTTGTAAGAAGGAGAAAGTATGCTTCTATCAAAAACAGTATAAACAAGGAAAACTCCAGGTTCAAAGACCTCATGTAAAGGCTTTGGAGCCAGAAGTACTTAGGAATTAATGCTTATTTTACCTTTAAGAAAGTTAATAAGGATGCATAAAACATACATTATACGGATCTGTAGTAGGGTCAGGGCCAGCCCCCTATATTCAAACTTGTACATATTTCTGCATATTCACGTGAGGGAGAGCAATAAAGATTTTACTAAGCTTCAAGCCAGTCCAGGAAGGTTTTGCCACTAAGTTGTGAAAAATCTTTGGGTTTTCAGAGCTCTTTGGATTTCACAGTTATGAAAAGGAACTTGTGGCTCTGGATTTGATTTGCTTCATAAATGCCAAAAGTAGGTAGATTAAAGCCTTGTGCTGTTACTTTTTTTTAATCACCTCTAGAGTATTTAAAGATTTCAAGAAACTAACTTTTAAAAATATAACTTGACATCAAACATGCACCCCTTTATATTCAGTTTTTGCCCTGGGAAATTATATCAATTGATAGACTTTTTTTTTTTTTTTACAAAATACAATGACAGAAATCATTATGGAATGGTCACAATTATTCAGACGATGACTATCTAGTCACAGTTTGATAGAGCACAGTCCTCTTTTGACTCTCCTCAACTCACAGGTAAGGCTACTGGTTATTTGTCATGTGGAGAGAATTATCTCATATGTGTGACCCCCTAGCTGGTATGTCCCCTACCTACGGCCCCCTCTACTTGGTGCCCCCCTACCTGGTAACCTCCCTAACCTGGCATGACCTCCTACCTGGTGACCCCCCTACCTGGTGACCCCCGTACCTGGTGACCCCCCTACCTGGTGACCCCCCTACCTGGTGTGACCTCCTACCTGGTGTGACCTCCTACCTGGTGATCCCCGTACCTGGTGACCCCCGTACCTGGTGACCCCCCTACCTGGTGACCCCCCTACCTGGTGTGCCCTCTGACGTCTTGATGCCCATCCGGCAGCAATACTGAGCGATCCCATAGTCGGCAATCTTTGCGATGATGGCAGCATTGGGATACAGGGTAAAAAGAAGCACATTGTGGGGCTTCAAGTCCCGGTATATAATCATGGCCGAGTGGAGGTATCTGCCAGACAATGCACAGGCAATCTTACGAAAATGTAATCACTTTATAATAATTTTTGTTATAATTTCCTTGAATAGGTATGCCCTTTGTGTCAAAAATTCTATGCTCATGTTGACTCTCAAAGTTCAGAGACGTTAGAGAAGGAAATCAAAGCACTCAAGTCAAACATTAGATAATGAGGTGATGCTTTTAAAAAAATAGGTCAATCTTAAGAAATAAGTAATTTAAGTTTTAAGAAAAAAATCATCTCAGGCAAAGTCTTAATGTTTGGACCTATTTCTTGCACCTAATGTTTAGACCTAAGATTGACCTATTTTTTTTAAAAGCATCACTCATTTTCTAATATTAGACTTGAATGTTTTCTATACCTTAACAATGACTTAAAGGGATTCTGAATTCCCTCAATGATCATATGAATATCTTAACTATTTTAAAATGTAAATAATGTTTAAAAAAAAGAGTTCATAGGATTTGATTGTAAATCCCATTTTTAAATAGTTTAGATTTTTCTTAAAACCATGTAGAAGTTTATCTCAGCATTTAAATTTTTCTCTACTCTACTTACCTTTGATTTTTCTTTTTTCTGTTCAAAATGTTTCCTCATGTTTTGGAGAACATATTCTACATTTTATTTTATTTATTTATTTATTTTATTTTATTTTTGAGACAGAGCCTTAAGCTGTCACCCTGGAGAGAGTGCCTAGCATCACAGCTCACAGCAACCTCCAATTCCTGGGCTCAAGTGAGTCTCCTGCCTCTGCCTCCCAAGTAGCTGGGAATACAGGCGGCCTCCACAATGCCCGGCTATTTTTTGGTTGCAGCCGTCATTGTTGCTTGGCGGGCCAGGGTTGGATTCGAACTCACCAGCTCAGGTATACTGGTGCCTTAGCGGCTTAAGCCACAGGCACCAAGCCCATATTCTACATTTTAAACAACAAATCCAAGTATAAGACTTTTTTCTAGCTATTAATCTCTTCCACTATTTAAAGATACTAAATCCAATTCTGGTGGTGCCTAGTAGATTGGTGAGTAGTGCACCAGCCACATGCAGCAGGGCTGGTGGTTTCGAACCCAGCCTGGGCCTGCTAAAAATACAAAATAATAGCGAGGTACACTTTGGAGGCTGAGGCACAGAGAATTGCTTGAGTCCAAGAGTCTGAGGTTGCTGTGAGCTGTGACATCACTGCACTCTACCAAGAGCAACAAAGTTACTCTGTCTCAATAAAAATAATAAATAAATAAATAAAATCCAATTCTGTTATAAATTAAAGAAAAATACTTGGACTGAGTTCAAATGAATAAAACATTGTGTTGGGAAAGATGATGTTGGGTTATATTAAAGTCCTTGTTAAACACTGACCAGTGCACCCATGAGCAACCAAGACTGAACATTTCAGCCAAAGAATAGAAATTAGTTAATATAACAAAAATTAATTTCAACCAGGCCCTATCTGTTCTGGAAGCATGGTGAGAGAGTTTACCCATCCCAACTACTAAATATACTCTTTGCCACCTCTTTTTAGCCTTCTATAATATAAAATTCTCTTCCTCCTATTCTGTCTTCCCTGCCCTATGATGTCACATTTACTACTACCGCCCTTCATGTGATGTCACACATGATAAGTAGTATAATAAGCTACCTTGAAAGAACATTTTTTATAGGACTTATTAGAATTTGTGGCTTTTGGTTTGGGTTCAGTTTACATCAATCAATATTGACTCCATTCCCTAGGACCAACCACTGCAGAAGGGATTAGGAGCAGTGTGGCAGTGACACCCTGAACTTTCCATTGCACGAAGGCCGAGAGAATGTGTATCATTTAATTACAGAAGATTCTCCCTTCCAGGATGTAGTTAGGACACTTGACATCAAGCCCATTCATTTCAGTATATCCATTTTTGGCTGAAATATAAGATAAATATACTAATGAAATTGACTTTAACAATAAGTTCAGGGCTTGGAAGAAAAATTTACTAAGGGCTTACTGAAAGTCCATTAGCTACTATTACCCTGCTACAGAGAAAGGCTGGGAGATTAAGAATAAAAAGGTTAAAGCCAAGTCACACATCATTGAACACCATCCAAATCCTTCACAATGCGTGCCTCTTTTAGTATATTTATAGAACACAGGCTCTTTCTGAATACTTCCCAAAGGCCAAAAAAAAAAAAAAAAAAAAAACCAAAATAGTTAAGCTGTATTTGAAGTAATGGCAGTGGGAAAGAGAATATCTAAATCAGTTAAAATGTTGAATTACAGAATTTAATCTTAAAAAGTACAGTCTTCAGAGTTTTTAATGGAACAGCAAAAATAGCTTTTGAATACAGATTTTGCCTTCCTGATATAATTCAGCCATAATTTATGAACTGTGTGACAATGACTATTGTCAAACATTTTATTAAAATAAACTGGTCTCTATTCAGTGAAATAGTCATTCTTTAATCATGATTATCATAAGAGTGGCTAAGAAGCTCTTTTCTTCATCATTTAAACTTTGTCTCATCCTAAATAGAATTATCCTAAAAATAGAATGCATTCATTCATTTAATAAATAGGTCCTAGGCATCTGAAACAGCCATTCATTAAAAGATACACAGTCATCTGGGTTTATCTCTGATTTTGAGGGGTGGGGATCACAATTTGGAAGGGTTATGCTTAAAAAGCCCTCAAACAGGTGCTCAAACGCATGGTCAAACAAGGTTACAGAAATGTGTGAGTACCGTACCAGGGAAGTATAGAGGGGGAAACCATGGGAGGTAAGGATGGCGAACTTCTCTCCCACTGGACTGTAAGTTTTCAACCTCCAGAACAATATAATTTCTACCGTCCCATCTGCAGCACTTTATTCAATGCCCTACACAAGTGACAGAGGCTCATTCTCCACGGAACAGCTTTATGGTAGAGATCAGTGCTTTTCAACCACTGTGCCACAGGACACTGGTGTGTCATGAGGGGATCTTAGGTGCACTGTGAAATTTTTAAGAGATCATTAACTAAATTAGTTTTGAAAGCACTTCAAAACAAAGTGAGCACATTCTGTTATCACTCTTTTTTTAAAGTGTGCCACAGAAATTTAACTATAGGTTCAAGTGTGCTGTAAGATAAAAAAAAAAAGTTTGAAAAATACCAGTATAGAAGGGTTTGAGCAAATGCTTGAGGAAAATGAGTTCTGTAGGTAGATATAAGTTTGTGAAAAGAGAAAAGAAGCAAATGCAATGACAGAAAGATGAATAAAACTTAAAAATTCAAATCCCACAGCATGGCTGGAATGAAGAGTGGGCAGACAGTGCCGGGGCAGGAGGCGAGAGGTGTCCAAAAAGAGTCTGACACTATGCCAAGGAGTTTAGATGCACTTTGCAGAGAAGTGGGAGCTATCAGGGATTTTCAAGAATCATTAGATTTTCATTTTAAAAGAGAGATTCTGATAATTCGGTGGACATGAAGGAACCAAGGCAGTGAAACTAGCAAAAAAAAAATAATAAATAAATGAATTGTCTAGAAAGATAATTTACACTAGAGTCAAGGACCTGGTGAACAAATGTATATTTGCTTCTGGAGGCCGGGTTAGTTTGGATGTGAGTAGAAGGGTGGTGGCCGGGTAAGTAGGGGATATCGGAGAAAGACAAAACTCATGGCGGAAGGAAGTAATAATGGGAGCTTGGAAAAAACAGAAACACAGAAACTGATGGAAAATGCAAGAGACTACAACTTCATGGGCATCATAGAATTAAGTCTAGAGGAAGGCGGCGCTTGTGGCTCAAAGGAGTAGGGCGCCAGCCCCATATGCCAGAGGTGGCAGGTTCAAACCCAGCCCCAGCCCAAAACTGCAAAAAAAAAAAAAAAAAAGTCTAGAGGTGTGAACTGAATTAGAGATAGATGCTAATCACTGAAGGTGAGGTTGCAGAAGAGGTGACATGTGCGTCACATGAGGGACAGTCCCGGATGTTATGCTGAGCAGCCCTGGCTTTGCAGGACCCAGAGGAGCAGGATTTTATTGTCTCTTTTTGCCTCTGTAGTTGCAGCTCTGTGCTTTCATATATTTGGGGAAATAAACCTCAATGCTGAGTTTTTAAAATATACCGAGTGCCAGGAAAGATTGATTGATACTGAAATCCACTAGCCTCTTGTGGCACAAAATCTGAAGGGCTCTCCTAGCCTTATGCTAAAAACAAATCAGGCCAATTATTGAAAACTATGCTGACATTTCACTTACATCATCAGAAACCGCTCGATTTGTTATTTAAAATAAAGTTTCAGAGAGCTAAAATAAGTCATTTTAGAGATGAATTTTTCCAAGCAGGACTGAGTCTTAAAACAGCAATTCTTCATTTTATAAATGAGCGCTTTGGGGGGTTACGTTGAAGAATGAGGGAAAAAGTAGGGCCTGGAGTTAGGTAAATTAAGGAAAAGTGACCAAGAGGACTTTGAAATGCAGACTAAGCTGCACTTTGCCTTGATTAATTTAATACAAGGTTCCCCCTGGTGTTCAAGACCAGGAATCTCAATCCCTACTTCAATCCCTGCATCCCGTTTCATTTAATAATCTGTACGGTTTTCAGGAGTTTCTGGACCCTTGCAGGAAGAGAAATCTACTCATCTAATGTACTTATTATAGTCTCCATGAACTACTAATAGTCATAGCCCCTTGGTTTGGTTTGGTTTCTTTGTGGGGGTTATTTGTTTTCCTTACTATGCATTGCATTTACTTTTCTGGATACTGCTCAAAAGACACAGTCTCAGCATTTCAGAAAAGGAAGAAAAGGAACTTTGCACTCACTGCACGGCTACTCCGCACCAGGCACTGGTTTCCTTCCTTCCTTCTCCCTCTCCCCTGCTACCAACATATCTTTATTTTCTAGCAGCCACTGCTCTAGGCGCTGGAGATGCAGTGGTGAACAAGGTGAAAAGTCCCTGCTCTCTCAGCACTTAGATTCTGACAGCAAAGACAGACAGTGGACATAGAGGACTTCGGGCAGTGATAAGCACTATTGGTGCTAGAGAGACAGAGGGTCACCAGGGACTCCTCTTGGAAGAGAGATCAGAATGAAATGAGAGTGAGCCAAGAGCACGTCTGGAAGCCAAATGTTCCGGGAGAAAATGGTGAAGGAATAAAGGCTCCAGCACGTGCAAGAAGCCTCAGACAGGTGTGTGGCTGCACACAGTGCCCAGGAGGTGAGGCGGGAGAGGACTGACACCAGGACCCAGATGTGATCCAGCTTCCGTTAAGGTGCATGACGTTGGCAGAGCTGAGAAGCGCTGTGGAAGGATCAGGCGAGTCAGGAGAGAGATCAGAAGGAGAAAAGGATGACTCCAGGATGATCAAGGGAGGGAGGGACACTGAGGCTTTGTGAATGTCTTCAGTTGTCACAAAAGTAATCACGACTTTGTGCATTAAATATTAATCATGGTTTCCAGACTATTAAAAAACGGGATCAGGTATACAGTTACAAAGTGCGCAGAGCGCTGAATAATCCCACCCCTTTTGTCTCCAAAGACCTTGGCCTTCTGCTCTGCTGTGCCGTCCCTCCAAGGCTCTGTCTGGCTGCAGAGCTGGGTGTGCCTCCGGGACACACAGGACGGCCATGAAGAAGATCCCTCTTGATTCACTCTTGTCCCCTTCAGAAGGACAAGGGAATCTTTCCCCCCTAGAATTACCTAACCAACACTTAACTCGATACTTCCAAGCCCAGCCTATATATTTTAAGGCACTTTAGTTCATTACAGGGTTTAGATCATGGGCCCGTGAGCAGGATTCTGGGGGCAAACTCAATTACTACCAGTTATGAGGTATGGCTGGCCTTCCTACTCTTATTTTATGGAATCACAAAATTTGATCAGGGAAATGATCGTCTTCATCCAAACTGTTTGTAAAGTGTTACTGGGGCACACTGTTACCTGGAAGTGACTGTTCTCAGAGTCTGAGAATAAGTCTGGGGTCACGCTTACCACGCACTGAATGGAAAACAATGTGACCTACTCACCTCAAGCCGTCGGCCACATGCAGCGCTACCCTGTGCTGCAGGGTCCTGGTGAGGCTGCCCTTATCCTGCTGAAGCAGGCGGTCCAAGGAACCCTTGGACGCCAACTCCATCACCAACATTCGAGGGCGAATCCCGGCCGCCAGCAGAGATATCAGGCTGGGGTGGTGGAGGTGGCAAAGCACCACCAGCTCCTGCAAAAGTCCAGAGTCGTGTGAGAGGAATACAGCATCGGCTCTCGTGCAGGTGTCTGCTTCTTTAAGAGCCATCAGCATTTTGATCACGGTTTTCTCTGGGTGACCGAACGATAATAGCAAACTTTCCATTTCTGATTTGAGGTTTTGAAAAATATTTTCCATATTTTTAAGTAGTAAACAGCTGGTTTTGAAACTACAGTTGACCCTTGAACAACCCAGGTTTGAGCTTTGCATGTTCACTGACACGTAAATTTTCTCCCACCTCCGCACGCCAAGAGAGCATGACCAACCTTCTTCTGCTTCTTCTTTAGAAGCTTTCTCAACGTGAAGGCAATGAGGATACAAATTTCTATGTTTCCCTTCCTCTTAAAGAATAGGAAATATATTTACCTTCCTTATGATTTTCTTAACAAAATATTCTTTTCTCTATCTCACTTTATTGTGTCATACAATATATGACACATATAACATAGAAAATGTAGATTAATTGGCTGTTTCTGTTAACAAGGTCAACCGTAGGTTGTCAGCAGTTATGCTTTGGGGGAGCCACAGTTCTATGTGAATTTTCAACTATGCAGGAGGTCAGTGCCCCCAACCTCAGGTTATTCCCTGATCAGCTGTATTGTTTGAATTAAAACTTTAAGGTCTATATTATTCCCTTCTGCTCTGCTTTTATTAGAACATTTAATGCAGGGACAATACACACATGAAGGTCTTACTAGCAGACCATGTGGATGAGACCATGTGGATGTCATCTACTGAATTCTGGTTAACCAAGGAGTCCCTCTCAGCTCGGGATTCTGAGCAGCCACTAGAAATCGGCAGAAACCAGCATGTGAGGGGAAACCTGCCTATAATCTTGGGTTTACTGACTACACAAGTTCATTAAGGATAATCCCAATTCCACAGAAATATATGCCATCATCTCCTCATGAGCACTGTCTAATGAATTCTCATTACTCTTAGGTAAAAACCACGTGCCCCTGTGGCCTTGTGGCCTAACGTGATCTGGCCTCAGCCAATTCCCCGCTCTTCTTCACCACCCTTTACCACACTGGACTCATCCCACCCCAGCACATGCCTCGCTCCATCCATCCACAGGGTCTTTGCCTTTGCTGATGTCTCAGCCTAGAAATCCCTGTAGCCTTCATGTGGCTAAAGGCTTCTTGCCACTGAAGTCTTAGCTCCAATGCTCCCCACCGTGGACCACCCTTACCACGGTCATGTCTCTGATATCCGGGATGCCAGAGAAACCACTGTAGCCTGGACAGAGGCCTCCACTGTGAAACATCCCCCTCTGTGCATCACATTATGTGAGATTTCACAATCTCTTTATGACACTGGGTTTGAATTCCACATTCACTTTATTCTGTCTGTATCCCACTTGACCCTGAAGCTGTAACCTGGTTGAAATGTATAGCTTTTGTGATGTTAAATTGATTCCTATGATCGCTGCAGAAGCTCCGCTTCCTAACAACCGGCTTCAAAGACATGGAGTAGCAGTGCCAACCGCAGTTGTCAGGAAACTGAAGTGTGGAGAATTCTGCAAGCTCAGGAAGAGGCTGAACACCCTGAGTGGGGATTTTCCAAGAGCTTCAGACTGCAACTGTGTTTGCTCAGTAGATAAGATCCTTTTTTTTTTTTTTTTTAATGTCCATGTCTGAGTATCTCAGTTGGTAAAAATGAACAAGTCAGGTTTAGCTCTGCCTACTTTCGTAGCTTCAGAAAGAGGCCCAATCCTAATTTTCTGCCCTGGAAAAGTAACTCACTAATTACAAAGAGAAAGGATCAAGACACGAGAATAGACCTTCCTCATGCATGACTCCTGGTGGGATGCCTCTCCACTGTCATATCTCTTTCTTTTTCTTCCATTTACAGAGAAGCAGCATATTATATACACTCTTCAAGTTCTTGCCCTTCTCCTGGTTTGCCTACCTGCCTCCCCACTCTTCAGCCCTGTACTCATGGTTAGTGTAGATTTCCACCCTGGATCCCAAGCACTCCTCATAAAATTGGAAACATATGCTCAAGACCAATGACCAAAGCAAAAAAATCAAATTATATAACAAATTACCTGCAGACTGAAAGAGAAGGTGCCAAGATTTAGTTTACACACTTATTCCTACCTACAAAATGGTTTAACTTTATCCCAGAACTTTTGTTACTAAGAATCACAGACACAATTTCTTTTATTACTCAGGATAACTAAAATATGATAACTACATATTTTTTAAAGTTTTCCTAAGTGATTTAGATTCAGCCACTAAGAATTTCTTTGAATAAGTCAAAGGCAAAAAGCGAAGAAGAAGAAATTCAAAAATACGGTTGAGTTCTTACGGAAGGTGGAAAATTAGCACTGGATCTTCTGTCCCCTCTCACTCAGGTCGGTACCCTTCATTCCTTCATTCCGACTGTCAATAGAAACTGGGGGGTAAAAAGAAAGGGAGAGATCCTCCCCAGTACCCAAAACAAGAGACAGTATTGGAGAGGCCACTCTGCGCTCTATCTTCCCACTACTTTTCTCCTAAGAGCACCCTGACTTTTGCAGAGGTCCCAACCCTCAACCGTGTAGTCCATGGACTTCAGGTCAAGTGTAACTGATCCCAATAGCAGCCTCAGAGAACAGGTGGGACTATTGTAAGTAATGCCATCCTCATGGCCACTGGGATTGGCTCAGTGACACAAAGCATTACCCTGAATACTGTGCTTGCTGAGAAAAGAACAGGTGACTCAAATGAGACCAAGAGAAGGTTTTTTTGCATTTCATAGGATATCATATAGGGATGGCTTTTGGTTTCTTTGAAATACACAACCTCAAAAGAGGTACCCTCTTTTCTTCTGTGACACGTAATTACGAAGCCTTTTGAGGAGCAAGGTTCTAAAGCAAAATAGGGAATGTGAGTCCTACAAAAAGTTTCCCATCAGCAATTACAGGAATTCTCAAAACACTGTTTTTTCTTCATTTTCCAACAGGAGAAATAACACAAAACTTTCCATTCCATAAAGAAAGGGCAAAGTGGGATTTCATAATTAAATTCATGTGTACTTTCATAGTCAGTATTTTCATAATTGCATGCAAAAGAAGTCTAAGAGATGAACAATACATGATTGAACATAATCGGATTAATTGGATTTCTTACTTGTCTCAATAACCTAAGTGATGTATGTTTATTAAAAATCTTCACAGCCACTTCTTCTCCTTCATAGGCTGCTTGATAAACTGATCCAAAACTGCCATCACCTGTTGGAAAAGAAAGTACAAAGCATTGAAGTTAATCTGTCCAAGTAGAAGGAAACTTAATTGTATCTGTTGTATATGTGAAGAGAAATTTGACCCATTGTGCTACTGATTGACTGTCTTTCAACACTTCCTCATCCTTCTTCTCCATGAACTAAGTTACACCTAAAAATTCTGTCCCTAACTCTCCTGTCTTCCCTCTACAAATGTCCCACTCAATTGCTTCATCCATTCCTGTCACCTTTTCTACCCCTTACATGTAGAGAGTTTTCACTTACAGCCCCAGGTTACCTCCCAAATGCTGTCCTCTATTTCCAACTTTGTGCTGGAGATTTCCACTGGTATGCTTTTCCAACTCTCAATCACCTTTCATCAAAAGCCACATTCATCATCTTTTCTGCTCTGTTTCTCATTCTCCAGGCTCACGTCCAGTCGTTTTCCTCCTAGTCCTGGACGAACAGCAGGAGCTTTCTAAACATACTAATGTCTAGACTCAAAGATTCTGATCTAATCATTCCCAGCACATAGTGGTCATTGGAGTTTGTTTGTTTGCTTTTAATTCCCCTGGTGATAGCTATGAGCAAGCAGGGTTGAGAACAACTGCTCTAGACAGACTGGAACGGCCAAAGTTTCCCAAACATGCTTTGTACCTTGATGCTTGTATACTCTTGCTATGTCATTCCTTGAAGAACTCTGCTACCCCACCATCTCAACCTGCAGAGAGGTCACCACACCTACAAGGCCCAATACATCTCAGGAAATTGAGGCCTGCCTCAGAACCTGACCATGATCAACCCCATGAACTATTATTTTCCATTGGCAAATTTGTACAATATTCACGGTGCTCATATACAACCTTAAAACACGATCACCAGACTGATATAAGTTAATAAACACAGAAAAATCTACAAGGAAATAGGACAACACTTTGTTATTTCTAAGTGATAAAATTAAGCTTCTATGAGAAGCTTCTACCTAACTGTGTATTTTCAAAATCTCCATAATAAGCATATATAATCACACATTATTTTATGCCTAGAAGCAATGTATACTAAACTAAATAAATAAACTCATTTGAATGTCTTCTATATTTCAACTAGATTGTAAATATGTAAAGAGTAATCGTCATCTTATCAGTCTTAATATCCTCTTACCTTGCCCCTCTAGTACTCAATAAATATTCAACTTTTAAACGTATTGTGTTAATATTGTCAGTATTGAAAGAGTCTCAGAGAACAACAAAGGCTATAAGCACAGTTAAGTATTGGAATAAGAAATAGGATTGGGTAAGCAAGAGAAAAGAAAGAGAAGAAAAGCAAGTGGAGGAGGGAAGGCAAGGATGGATAGGAGAGAAAGAAACTTCAATAACAGATGCATTCTATTCTGGTTCCCCGCAATCTGGATAGCTACTGATAACAAAGGGAAATGTTGACGTGATGGAGAGAGAAACACACTACGGGAAGATACATCAAAGAGGGAGTAAAAAGAGGTCTACGCTGTCCTCTGAGACTCTCTCAATACTGACTTCAAGTAGTGATTTTTAAAGCCCTTTCCTCTTTGAAAATCACTCACTGCTACATTAATGTGGAATATGGACTATCATATCCTTTGGGCAACCACAAACTAAACTAAGGTTAAGAACTGCCTTTGTACACTTGAGACACCTAGGTGGGAAAGAAAAAATGAAGACAAGAAAACTTTCCTAACCCCATCAAATCACACCATTCAAGTTCTTGGCTATTGTGGCTCTCCCCCAAATTTAGTTCATCAAAGAGAAGATGTGCCACACAATTCTTCAGATGCAAAACCCCAAGTTAATATTTCAATATACATTCACAAAACAAGTTCATTTACATTTATTAATGTGTGTCATATAAGTCACTGAAAATAGTTGCCACTATCTAGAAGGGAAAGGGTCAACAGAAAGCCCTATTCACTTCTTCCCTGCAAGAAAAATGTGTCTTGGGGACAGCTTCCCAGGAAAAAGTGATGATTTGGGGAAAGTTCCCAAATCAACATAGCAAAAAAGATACTGGGAGTCTCTAACTATAAAACGTTTTTAGATTTGTTCAGGTCAGTGCTACTCAACCCCAACCCCCATCTTTGACAACGTCTGGAGATATTTTTGTGTTTGTATTTTTTTATTATTAAATCATAGTACATTAAATCATTGTACATTAGTGCAATCATTGGGTACAATGTGCTGGTTTCATATACTATCTGAAATATTTTCATCAAACTGTTTAACATAACCTTCACAGCATTTTCTTAGTTATTATGTTAAGACATTTACATTCTGCATTCAGTAAGTTTCACCTATACCCTTCTAAGATTTTTGATTGTGGCCTCTGTTGGGGTAGGGAGGGAAGAGAGATACGTCCCCGGGTAGAGGCCGGGGATGCAGCTAAACATCCTACAATGCCCTAAATAGCCCCAATAATGAATTCTCCAATGCAAAATGGCAACAGTGCACAGGCTGAGCTATTCTGTAGATTGCTATCTGTAAATAAACATGAAATTTGTGAGTTGATGGGATACAGAGAAGGAAGAGTAATCACATAAGCATTTTCCCAGCTGTGTAACTAATTAAATACAAAACATAGATGCTTCAAAACAGTCTCTTAAAAGTTCCTACATACACAAAACTTAAAACTTGTCCACTCATCTGAAACTCATCTTAATACAAGAAAAGGAAATATTGTGGAGAGCTGTGTCTGACAGCTTGGGGCTTCTTCAGAGAAAGGATACACTGTATCTGAACATAAAGAATGAATGTTGGATTCATTCTTAATTGTCCAATCAAAGTGAAGAAAAAAAGTTATGAAGCATCATGTCCCAGATTTTGAATGATTTTTTTCTAATATTATAACCTGATCCATAGATTTTAGGCATTATTTCTATGCTAACTTAACTAAAATTCAATGTATATACATAATGGCAACAAATATGGCACAAAGATAAGGCAGAATTGTTTTCAAATACTTCAAACTAAGTCCACCCAGCGTTTTTCACAGACTTCCTAATGACTCCCAGGAATGTTTAGAACTTAAGCTTGTCAGCCTACAGTTAATATCAGTATATAATATTGCTTAGAGAGTAGATTTTAAATGTCCTCACCAACAAAAAGTATGAGGTAATAGACCGTAGGTTAAATCGCTTGATGTCTCCATTTCACAATGTATACGTACATCAACACATCCCATTCCATACCGCAATAGAAACAATTTTTGCCTTTCAATCAAAATAAATTTTAAAAAATTCTTTTAAAAAGAGGACAGCAGTGAGATGGTGACCTCAGCACATCACAGACATTTAGCTTTTACTTTTATTTTTGAAGAGATGAGCAAGCAAGGAGGCATTCTAAAGAATGACACATCGTGACATCTGATCGTTTCTTTCCAAAAGTAGTTATAATGTATAAGTATTTCAACTTAAGTTTATGGAGTATTTTTAAAAACATCGTTTAGCCCTCAAACCCCATGTGTAAAGGACAGAAGAGACCCAGGAGATCAAGATAGAAATGAGAATCCTGGAAATTGTTTTTTATGCTTTTTCCGATAAACACCTAAAGATGCTACATGGATTTAGTGATTTCTGTGCCACCCTGTTGAAAATCACTGATTGGATTTATGGTATCAACAAATGTAAATGTTCAGAATACAAGAAAAAAAAAGAAAGGAAAAAAAAAGGACTCGAGTAGGGCACCAATTAACACATCTGATTTGATGAGTATATTTTATGAGATTTCAGCTTTGTCATACTGAGTCATGAAACTGCAGCTGTGAATACACAGAGGCCTGTTTTCTTTATTTATTCTGTCCTTTATTTATTATTATTATTATTTTTTGCAGTTTTTGGTCCAGGCTGGGTTTGAACTCACCACCTCTGGCATACGGGGCTGGTGCCCTACTCCTTTGAGCCACAGGCACCACCCCTATTCCGTCCTTTTGAATCTGAAAACCGGCTACTTCACTTCACTCCACTGAAAACTTTATCCACCTTCCTCATCCCTGGCAATGAAAGAAAACGCCAGGGCACATACCTTGATATTTCATAAATACCTGTGCTTCCGTGATGGTCCTGACCTCACCCTGATCCTCCCCTACACAAATGCACGCAAAGCAAATTTCAGATCTGTAACACTGTATCACTTTCAAATACATCACTCCAAACTTAAAAACATGGTAACAACTATATGAAGACACTAATAGTCTACGATATTATAATTATGATCTCTGAACATGTTCTAAAATATAAGAAAAAAGTTTGCATCCTCATTTTTATTCTCAAACTAACAAAAATGGTTACCTAGGAGAAACTCTGGAGCTTGTTCAAATTCCAACTCGTCATTATTCAACATAATATTTCTAGGCAGGTCGGCCAAAATCAAGTCAGGAGCAATCTGAGATATTGGAATGGTGAGCCTTGGTTGATCTGGATTTACCAGGAGGTCGCCTGAGAAGTTATAAAAGTTTTATTAATAAAAAGAACGTTTTGGGATATACCTAAATTTGTGTTTATGATTTATAAGACCAATTGCATATTTTCTCTAATTTCTAATCACTCCCTTTCTAATGATTCTTAAATTTCTCTAGAAAATTTTTAAAACTTCAAAAGACTTAATGTGTATCTACTTAAGATGGAGATAAGATAGAGTTTTAAGAATTTATTCCTAGCTTCCTTTGTTAGAGAGTAGGATTCTGAAACTGCTATAGAATCTGACTAGGAAGTCATTCTCTGTTTCTGACACATTTTGAAGAAACTCTCTGGGTGATAATCTAAGATTTCATATCTTACCAGATAATTATTCAGTTGTCATTACTAAGTTAACATATGTGGATAAGTTATTTCTATGTATTGTCTATTTTAATTCTTATACCAATTCTGTAAGATAAATGCGGTTAGTACTTTTGTTTCACAGATGAGGTTGTGTTGCTCAGCGAGCCAGTATCTAAACCGTTAAGTCAGCATTTTCTGAATCTAGAACACAAGGTTTTATTGGTAATAAGTCAAAATGCAAGTATTTCCCAACTGTCACCATAATTGAACATATTTTAACTCATTCTTCCAGATAAGAATAATTTTTACATTTATTAAAAGTCAACTTCACAGATACTGAAGTATTACTCAAAAGCATTTGTATCTTGTATCAAAATCTACCCTACCTTCTTCAGCTTTTTTCATCAAGTCATCAAGCAGGATTTTCTGATGCTCTTCACCATCATTAAAACTATATAAGGCCCATTTCTTCAGTAGAGTCTCGCCTTCACCACAAATGTCTATCTCCAGCAACCCCGGAAACCATTCTTCCATGAGAGAATCAATGTGGTCCACGACTTGGCCCAAAAGAATACAGCCTAGGTGATCCACAGAAGAGCTCGTTAGCATCCTGTCTAAGTCTCACGCTGTTGCCAAGCTGGGCATCAGGAGCTATAACGTTGTTTTTTAAAACTTAGATTTCTTTAGTAATAGAAGCCAACATTTTAAAATAATTTCCTTACCTTTTCTACCAGAAGGAACTGTAATTTTTAAGAAACTCTCCGAGTGATTATCTAAGACTTCGGATCCTACCAGACAATAGGCTTCAGGAGACCAATTCAAGTAGATGCCTTGTCGCCAGTACATTCTGTTTGGGCGAAGTGCTCGTTCTGAAAGAAATTCATTTCCTTAACTAGTTTGTAAATTAGAGGGGAAAAAAACAAATGCACGCAATTGACAGTAATGCAGATACAATCGCGTTGAAAGAAAGTATTGGGTTGTTGATGACGTAAGTCCTCATCCATATCGAGTAAATCCTTTATCTGTAATTCTGAAATAAAATACACTGAATGCCCTGTAGATTAGGATACATTTTAAGTTCATTCTGTTAAGCAGTGTCATATGCTTAACAGATGATGAAAGAGAATTACAAATATGTCCTCATAATTTTTGAAAAGAAGTTGGTGGTGATGCTAAACCCAAAACTTCCTGAAATATCTCATGCACTGTAACTATGCTTATATTTTGATTAATTCCAAGCAGGATAAGGTTTATTTCAGGAACCAGTAATACCTGTAAAAAGCTGACTCTTAACCCCCTGCAAAAAATGATATTTTCCCTTTGGGGGCAGTAAGATGTCTACTTATTTAAAAGAAAGAGCTAACATCAGAAATAATCATTTATGCTCTTTTTTTTTAAATCAGTCTGCTGAATGGCCAGGACCTATCAAACTTGTTGAGTAAAACTCCTAACTATACAGTGGTTATTTCTTTTTGTTGTTGTTAACAAGCATGTGTTTGTGTGTATGTTTAAATCAAGGATTCATAGTAATCCCACCTTGTAAAATTACCACTTATAGTTTGCTCTGGCTTGGAAAACAAAATATTACTACTTATTAGAAATGTGTTTTGGGGGGTTTTTGCTTTTTTTTGCACTTTCTGGCAGGGGCTGGGTTTGAACCTGCCACCTCCTGTGTATGGGACTGGCGCCCTACTCCTTTGAGCCACAGGCGCTGCCCAGAAATGTGTTTAAAATAAAAACAAACAGATTTTTGTACAAAGACCTGAGAAATTTTCACCCTGACAAGTTGCATGAATTTTTATGTATTTACATATCTTTATATTGTCCACTCTGAGGTTATATAAACTAACTTTCTAATTTTTCAGCTGACTTCCAAACAAACTCTAAGAAAATGGCATACTATATATAATAAGCTTTCTCTCTAATTTCTGTAAATATTGTCTTCATTAAATACTTACCTCTTCCCGAAAGCATGTAAGGAGAAATTTCAAGTAATCGACTGATTAACCTCGACCAAAATCCCATTGGAAAATAAGGCATTTCATATAGTCGAATGATAATTTCAGAGTTCTCACAATGGGGAAGTTCTATCACAGGCCTGTGCTCAGACAAACTAAAAAAGAAAAAGACACTACCATTATGTGGGTCATTAAGTAAGTTCTGAGATACACAAAAATCAAGAAACACAAAAAAAATTTTTAAAAAATAAAAAATAAATTAAAAAATCAAGAAACACAAAGCCTGCGCTGATAGAAACAAATAAAGCTCTCCCAGTAACACCAATAAGTTGAGCAAGTTCAAAGTTGCTCAGGTGAATCAAAAAGGATACTGTTGACTGTAGGAAGTGACTAATGGACCATCACATAGTCTGTCTCAAGACTTTTATAGTGACCTACATATGGCTTCATAAAACCCCCCACCTTGTTTTTATTCCTATTTTTTATTCCAAGCATTTATACTATTTTTGTAACATTCTTTTGCTACATGCTTTTCCTATACCAAAAATCCGAGTCATTTAATCAATTCAAATGCATGCTCAGATGTTGCAGGTGCATGAAATTTGTTCAGTAATCCTATGTATGGCAGTAAATTATTACATTTAGTTATGCGTGGACAAATGTTGAGATTATATAAAAAATATCTGTTCTTAAAATAGATACATGCTTTAAGAATATCTTAAGTAGAACTGGCTGCCATTCATCAATCAATGTAATTTTCAACAGCCTACATATTACCTAATTAACATTTCCCATTTCCTTTCAAAGCAATAAGAAAAATATCTATAATATAAGGCTAGAATTTGGACCTCTATTGTGATACCGTCAATTCTTTTAAAATTCTATTGAAAACTCACTACCTACCCAGAACTCACCTAACACAATAAACTCTCTTAGTTCTGTGTAAGATACATAGCCACATATACACCCACTCTTTCTTTTTCTCTCACTCTCTCTGTCTCTCTCTCTCCCTCTCTCTAACCCAGTAACCTCCATTGTTTGCCTTCCTTAAAGAATTTAAGCAGTGGCAAGCCAAATAATAATTAAATACATAAAATAAGTCGTTTACTATATCTTTAATGTCTAAATGCAGTATTTTCATTGAAGGTAGAAAGTTTACACAAAAAACAAGAAAAAAATATTTCATACATTTATTACAGAACAAAGTTTCTTTGATAATTAAAAGAACATAATAGTCAATTTCCATGAAGTAACTCCATTTTTAAGACTTGGTTTACCTGCTTGGAACCAGCAAATGTTCTTCTCCTGTTGGCAAAGCAATCTGGAATTTTTCTAGGAGTTTAAAGTACTGTGACATGTAGTTCTTTGGAAATCTCCTTTTCTTTGAAAGAAATTTTTCT
Source organism: Arctocebus calabarensis (assembly GCA_963573935.1). Classification (NCBI taxonomy): domain Eukaryota; kingdom Metazoa; phylum Chordata; class Mammalia; order Primates; family Lorisidae; genus Arctocebus; species Arctocebus calabarensis. The sequence continues at coordinate 19,182 of CAUYON010196275.1, forward strand.
ACATCTCTACGAGAAATAATTCCCTTAGGATGTTTCGGGTAGCCTTCCACTTTCACTGTCAAAATCTGAGAAATTTAAATCATAAACAATCACTAGCATTCCCTTCCTGAAATGCCACAAATTTAAAGCATTTCATATGTTTTCTCTCTAAAAGTGATCAGAACCTTTTTAATGCTGTCAAGTCCAATACTGGATCTAATTTCTGTAGCAACCCTGTGGCCTAGAAGCCCAGCAGGGCATCCACTTCCAAAGAATGTGCTAAATTAAGGGAGTGAATTCAGATCAGCAATTACTGAGATCTTCTAAAGCCGGTGAACTTCCAGATTTCCCTAGCTACAATTAACGGATAACTCAACACCTCACATCCATATTGCAATCTCAACAATAATACATACCTAGGAAAATTTCTTCTCAGACTGTTAGGACTATAGGTTTGTAACAGAAATATTACTTTACATTTATATAATAGGAGGAGTTTCCATTAATGGGAAGAGAAACTGGGTAGTACAGTCAGCAATTCTCAAAGTAACTCTTGCATTTTCCTGGATTCTTCTTACCGAGTCTGGGTCAATATATCCAGACTGAGAGGCTTGAGAATTTGCTTTTGTAACAAGCAACCCAGATGATTCTAACACAGAGCCCATATGTGACGCTTTGACCATTAAGAATCAAAGTCAGAACCCAGGTTCAAATCCAGCCTCTACTACTAGCAGTGTGACCTTGGGAAAGGTATTTGATTTTAATAAGGCACAGTTTTCTTCTCTGTACAATAAAAATTAGAAAGTGACTGCCTTAGATAGTGTGACCTTGGAAAAGGTATTTGATTTTAATAAGGCACAGTTTTCTTCTCTGTAAAATAAAAATTAGAAAGTGACTGCCTTAGATAATACATGGAAAGCACATATGACAATTTTTAGCAGATCATAAACCCTCAGATATTAGCCATGGTTATCTACATATTCCAATCTATTTTACTTAGCCGAGTTAATTTTAAAAAGAGGTTTGTGTTTAACTTTCTTTAGTAGATCTACAATGTTTAAAGGATACTTAAACAGGAACAAACATTACCTGTGCTATAATGTAGCTGAATGAAATACTGGCTTGCAAAGTTCTTATACCCAAAGCCTTATTTTACCCATCTCTATATTTCTATTTTGTATCTACAGCATTTACTGAATCAATGAATGCATGATTGATTGAACATATTGGTATCTAATGACACTGTGCAATGGCTGGTTAATTAATAGAAATTTTAGTTTATAGTAGTCTCATATTATGTACTTTGTAGTAATCCTAGTTTGCTCTTACAGTCTAGGTGGTTAAAAAAAATTTCTTGCTGTTTTAGCATTTTTAAAGTGCTAAGACTTCTGACAATTGACCTCCAACCACACTTTATATTTTCTTTGTAGCACCCTATACTGCCTGACGTTTTATATATTTGTTTATTATTAATTTTTTCTTATTTGAATGGCAGCCTTCAGGGTGCATGAACTCAGAGGCCCTGGAGTTAAACTAGTTGTTTTGAAATCCTAACTCTCCCTCCTCCTGAATGTATACCTTTTGATAAATTACCTAAACTCTTTGTCTACCGATTTCTTCAACTGAAACTGAAGGGTTAATAGTACCCTTTCTTTTTTTCTTTTCTTTTTTTTTTTTTTTTTTTTCAGTTTTTGGCCAAGGCTGGGTTTGAACCCACCACCTTTGGTATATGGGCCAGAGCCCTACTTCTTGAGCCACAGGCGCCACCCAATAGTACCCTTTCAAAAAGGTTCTGAGATAATCTTTGTAAAGCACATAGTAACCCTCATAAACTTGTAATAATTTATAAATTATTCTAATTTATTTCATGTAGACAAATTCATTTTAATAGGAGTTGGTGCTTGATTTTTTTCTAGTAGATCTATAGTTGTGCTAGGATGACTTGTAGTAGATTCCAAAGACAGACACTATCAATTCCTTCCCAGGACATGGAAGCTACTCACGAGGAGTCTGCTTCTCCTCCTCTGATTCTGAGCTGGCCTTACGGTTGCTCTGGTCACTAGAATGTGGCAGAATTGAGACTTTTGACAGTTTGGCACCCAGTTTTAAAGAGGACTGGAAAATTCTGCTTCATTTTTCTTGGTGAAAAGCCACCATGTAAGATGTCCAATTAGCTCGTCATCACCATGACATGAGGAAGCCCAGCCAACTTGTAGGAGAGGCCACAGCAGCAGCACTAATACGCTAAAAATATGAGTGTAGCTTTCTTGGACTTTCCAGCCCAGCTCGATGAACGAAGCCAGGTGAAGGACTCTGGCCAACATCACGTGGAGACAACCACTCAGCTGAGCCCAGTCTACCCAGAGACTAGTCATAAATTAAATGTTGGCATTTTAAGCCTCTAGATTCAGGGGAGGCTTGGTATATAGCAAAAAAAGAAAAAAGAAGAAAAAGAAATATTGTCTTAAAAAGACCTCCTAGTATTCTTTCGAACTCATGACCTTATTCAAAGAAAGAGAATTTTCCAAATTCCTCTACACTTTTCCCATGCATTTCTATCAAGATTAAATTTCCACGAGCTTTTTAATGCTCCAGCTGATTAATTCACTAGGTCCCTTTCATATTGCTCTTATCATGCAGTTAAATGAGTTTTGCAACCTTCTCCCTAGATGGAACCTGTTTTTAATACATTTAGTGACCTAACGGTGTGGGGCACCTAGAAGATGGGTGGGCTCATTAGAGCTTCTGCACCATGAAATTACCCCTTGCCTTGATGATTAGTGGAAGTGCATACTCTTATTTATTTTTGCTGACTGGCATCAGACAAGTTGCTGTTGGTTTCACTTTATTTATAGCTTCCACTCCCTTTCAACCTTAGTGAAAATGACATATTTCAATTTATCAGCATAAATGAAAATGATGGTACTCAATTTCTAGGTTAATAAGAAATTTAAATTACCACTGTACTGACATTTTAAATCTGTCTTTGACAACAACTTTGGATTTTTCAAATTCTTAATCTTCACTTACATTATCACATTTATATGACGTATAAGTTGCTGAGAAGAGGAACTTGCATGGAATTTCAACTGAATGACTCCACAGAATCTTCAGGAATGCTATTGTATAGTGGAAATCTGCCTTTGTTTAAAAAATAAGAAAGGTGATTCTCATGCAAGCCTCTTCCCTATTCTACTGTAAAAGATGTGCCTACCCTGTTATGCTCCACATGAGTGCAAGTTCAAATGTTCCAAAGTCACATGGAAACACACCCCTGGGGGTAAGGAGGGCAACTTTAGCCTTTCTTACTGGAGTTTGGTTAGTTTCTGTTAGCTACAGTTTGCTGCCTGGGATAGCAAAATCTGCTGGGTATGTTTAAATCTCCCGTTACAGAACAAGATGTATCTACCTACACATAGTTTTATTTGGCTTCATACCTGACACATTTTCCAAAACTATGAGAATACTCCCTTATAGTTTTGAAATTTTTTCAGTCTCTTAAAATAATATGCTTGAAATCACCAAAACGCTCCAATATAAAGTGAGCTAACATTTACTGCTCACTTACACTAACGTAGGGAGGCAATATAGAAAATACTGTTATTATTAACCTTATTTTACAAATGAAGAAATGAAGGCTTAAAATGTTAAGAAATGTCACAAAGCTAGTATGTATTTCCAGAGATTTAAACTCAGGTCATGCTGACCCCTGAACATGTGCTCTGGACCATGTGATTCCACTGGCTCCTTTATTATTTAATAGATAAAAAAAAAGCACACTTCCCATTTCCTATATGCAGAAGGATGAAAATCTAATTTAAAAATAACTACCAATGTAGTAACAACTGACACATTGTAATAAATTGACAATTACAATGATGTTTCAACATACTAGCAAGTTCCACAGTATAGGATTTAACCTCAGCTGAGTTTCCACTGCAAAATATCTCCCTCTTTTCCTTCAATGGAATTTAGCAACAATTACTCAAGATTGTCTGAGGGAATTTAATTACCATTATGGTTTAATTAGAAGAGATATTTCTAATCTAAAAAGATATAATCATTTTAGGGACTCAAGGAGCCACCTGTCGAACTATAAATTATACTCAAACAAGAGTTACTTAATGGCTCTCTACTGGAGTAACTTTCTACCCTCCTGGCAATATTTGACAATGCCTAGACACACTTACCCTGTCGTCACTGGGAGGGTACTACTAGCATCCAGAAAATAAGGGCCAAAGATGTTACTAACATCCTACGATGTGCAAGAAAAAATTATCTGGCCTAAAATGTCAAAGGATTGAAAAACTGAAAGGAAGTGGCTTTTTTTCAGAGGTTTGACAAACCTATAGAGATGAATTATTATAGTGAAATAATATAAACTATGTTTTATAACTCTAATATAAACTCACTGGTAATGGATTATCATTACCATTATCATCATCATTTTGCATATGAAATATAAATGGAGAAAAGACGGCCATAACCAATGCCACCCAGTTTCCAAATGTGTAAGCATTAAGAGCTCAGATCATTCTACTTAGTCAAAACTCCCCTCCATGTTTCCAGACATAGGTCTCACAGACCCACCAACTAAAGTTTCTTCTATGCATTTACCCAGAGGATTTTCACAAAACTTTCATTCAATTGACTGAGCCCATAGCAAAACCAAACATGGCACCAGGATCTAGAAACATAGCATGGAACAGAAAGATACAAACATCTTTCTTGAAAACAAAGACATGAACGTGGGTGCCATCTATTCTACTCTTCAATCATAACCCCAGGCCACAAAAGTATAAGACACCAACCTGTGCCATGATTTTACAAAGCCACTTGGGTTCCACAAAATATAAGTCACTTAACTGCAGTGCTGGGTCTTGAAAATGAAGAAGGACTCCTGCAGTGAAAAATCATCAAATAGTGAAACAGGCAATCTAGAACATACAAATATTAAGGGGCTTTACAGAGAACCTGATTCGACCTCCTTTTTTTACTGTGGAGGAAAAGTCAGTGGAGTTAGCAGAAGAGTTGGGACTCGAACCTGTAATCTGTGTTCTCAAACTTTTTCTTTTTTTTTTTATTAGACTCTCACTTTATAGATACAGACTCTCACTTTATCACCCTCGGTACAGTGCTGTGGCGTCACACAGCTCACGGCAACCTCCAGTTCTTGGGCTTAGGTGATTCCCTAGCCTCCCCCTCCCGAGTAGCTGGGACCACAGATGCCCACTACAATGGCTGTCTATTCTTTTGTTGCCGTTTGGCCGGGGCACCCGTGGTATATGGGGCTGGTGTCCTACTCACTGAGCCTCAGGTTCGGCCATGGGTTCCCAAACTCTTAAGTACCAATGACACAATAAAGTTATTTTTTAACTATACAACAATCATACATAAGCATATCTGAGATACTGGCATCCATCAGAGAGTACATATTTTACAAACAAATAGAAATTCATAATCTCCTTTTTATGTTGCTAACTATACACTGAAACAATTTATTTTCAAATACAGGTAAGAAACACATCATATGTCAAACTATCTGATTTAAAATGATGGGAAATGGAGCAGATTATAATCCACACGAAAACATCTTTTTGTACAACAGAATCCAGGGCTCAAAAGCAGCTTCCCAGCCACTTACTCTATATGATACAAATCAGCCCACACATTCCTAGCAAGACAATGCAAATCAAGTACACAATCAGCACCATCATCTGCTTGATAGTTTTTGTCTGTGAGATCAATGAGTGATGCAACAGGGCCAGCTGTGCCACTTGGCAGCTGCATTGTCTCAGGCAACCATTGAGTCTCTAAGTGCCCAGTTAGACCGTCCCAATAATCATTCCCCTGTGCAGTGAAAAAAGAATTTCACATGCACTCAATTCATTTGACACTGACACTAAGAAAAGCTGTGACTGTGCTCAGGGTTCCACAGCTCCTGCATAGATAGTGAAGTCAAGTTCTAGACCTCACGTGTTTTAACTTCTTGGAGATTCTTTCCACCACTTAGACCTGGGATGATTTCTAAATTTCTTTGCTTATGACATCATGTATGAGTAAACATCCATGCATATGTTGATCTTCCCCCCCAAAAATGGCCTATTAAAGAATTGGGAAGATATTCTCTTAAAGTTTGAATGTAAATTCTATATTAAAATTCAGAAACACTTTCATAAATGACTACATCTGAGTTTTGAAAAAAAAATGTGAAACTAACAAACGCCAAACCTGATTCATTTAGGAAGTGAACTGCATGAGGAAGCTCATTTTCATCCAACTGCAGCTGACTTTCTCTCACTAGTTGTAATAATCGTTTCCGGTCAATTACAGGAAATTCAATTGGCACATGTTTACGCTCCGATAAAATGATTTTCTCAAGTTCTACGTAGCAGTCTGGAATCAGCTGCCCAACAACAGGCTGATCTCGGATCTGTGAAATTACAAATGACAACTGTAAAAATCTATTTGTCTCACTTATTTGTCAGGTGATTGGTAAATCTGGTGTTAATAGTTTTTACAGAAATGAGTATATTACTCAAAGTGTATTTCTGAATAAAATAAAAATGTGATGTAAAGCTACTTAAATGGTTAGGAATAAAGAAGATGAAATTAAACTAAGAAAATTATACACATAGAGACTAATTTACAAAGATCAAATAACAGTACAAAAATTTATCTAGCTATTCTATGGCAAAAAACAGGTACATCCTTTACCACAAATTAAGGATTTTTTTTAATTTTCTAAGACATTAATGTTCAGTAGACATGTTAGCACAAGAATTCAGTATACAGGGTATCCATAAAGTTCAGGTGCAATTTAAAATAATTTAACATAGTAAACTGCACATAATGTTTATGTCCAATAAATATTACATTATTTATTACATAAAACATGCTTGTGCCCAAGATAAAACATTAAATTTTGTGCTTCTTATTCAGCAAAATGTTATATAGGTAGACTGTATATATCAACTGTGAAATTTGGTGGCACAAAATCTTTTCACCCGTGCTATGCTTTCAAGGTTTATGGAATCTTATTATACTTGGGAAAATGAGAAATCATCTAAACACCTATGATTCTGACATGAGAGGGCGATCATTGGTCTGTCATACATTGAACACTAATCACTGTCTATAGAAAAATATAAAATAATTCTTCAATATTTCTCTATTGAGAAAAATATGAATTCTTTTAAAGATTGGTCTTAATGTCATAGTCTCTATAATAAATATCTTTTCCAAATATTTTTTAAAATATAATTTTAAACAGAAATGCAACATTTTTTTATTTTTATTAAATCATAGCTGTGTACATTAATGCAATTATGGGGTATAATGTGCTGGTTTTATATACACTTTGAAATACGTTCATCAAACTGGTTAACATAGCCTTCACCGACTTTTCTTAGATATTGTGCTTAAACATTTATATTCTACACTTAGTAGATTTAACTTGTACCTTTGTAAAATGCACCGTAGTGTGGTCCCACCAATTACCCGCCCTTCTCCCCTCCCTTCCTCTCCTCCTTTGCAACTCTTAACAATAGCAACCAGAATGCCGTCAAGAACCACCAGGTGGCACACTCTCCCTATTTCTGGACCCATGAAAATTACGTATTCTTTTTACCTATCAATACCAACCAGAATTTCTACTCAACTTTTTAAATTTATTACAAATAGAAATTCAGCACATGCAAACAAAAATCTAACTTTCTCTTTTTCTACTTTTAACTAGAACCTTAAGGATCCTGAATAGCAGCAGATATAGCATATGTGCTTTATCTGCTGCAATATAGTATATAGTATTTTATATAATATAAATTATTTCCATATTTACCTGCAAATAAAGGGTTACTCCAAAGATTGGGGCATGTATCCCTGGCCCAGGAATATTAGGTATCATCTCACTAACCACCACTTCTCATATTCCCTTTCGTCATTATTTATAAACTAAGATGAAATGGAACTTCAGATTGAAGTTTGATGTTTTAACTCAAGGAGGAAAACCCACCTATAGAACTAAACAAGGTTCTCGCAGAAAGCAAATCAAGAACAAAGGGGATGATGAGATTAAAGAGGTTGGATCATGGGACCAGTGAAAGGAGGCCTGCTCTGATAATGGGAGGGACAAGACTGAAGAGGGTATAGTTGGCCCTGAACTCTGTATTGTCCTGTTCTTTTTAGCTTGATTATCAGCTCACCAACAGGCTATGCAAAAATACACACACACACACGTATATACACACACATATGTCTATTACTTTAAAGAGTATGTACAGGCACACATTAATAAGGGTGAGACAGGTAAAGATTAGAGAAGAGCCAAGATCAAAAGAAAAGATGAAAAATAAATGAAAGGACAAAATAATGATCTCTAATAGATTAAGAGCTGCAGTTTGAATAAAGGTTGAAGCACTTCAGGGAAGAAAGAACATTCAAGTTCTGGCAAGCTCACCAGTCCTGGGTCATCTGAAAGAGCCACTGTTGTACAAAGCAATCAGAAGAAGACTGCCGTGGCAATTGCAACAACAAAAATAAACAAATGGGACTTAATTAAACTCAGAAGCTTCTGTACAGCTAAGGAGACAACAACCAAAGCAAATAGACATCCCACCCAATGGGAAAGGATATTTGCATCTTTTAAATCAGACAAAGACTTGATATCCAGGATCTATACAGAACTCAAATTAATCCACATGAAGAAAGCCAACAATCCCATAAATCAATAGGCAAGAGACATGAATAGAACATTCTCTAAAGAAGACAGAAGAATGGCTAACAAACATATGAAAAAATGCTCATCATCCCTAATTATGAGAGAAATGCAAATCAAAACCACCCTGAGATACCATCTAACTCCAGTGAGAATGGCCCACATCACAAAATCTCAAAACTGCAGATGCTGGCGTGGATGTGGAGAGA